>PVKZ01006584.1:0-33016 GCA_004027375.1 Macroglossus sobrinus | reverse complement strand
CAGTTAGTTATGCTCAGAGGAGCACCCAAAAGACTGTCAGCTGATTTTTCAACAGAAACTTTGCAGGCGAGAGGGATTGGTAGGAAATATTCAAAATAATGAAAAACAAGGATCTACAACCAAGATTTCTCTAACCAGCAAAGCTGTCATTTAGAATCGAAGGACAGATAAAAAGCTTCCAGACAAGAAAAACCAAAAAGAGTTTATTAACACCAAACTGGTATTACAAGAAATGTTAGAGGGACTTCTTTAAGAGAAAAAAGAAAAAATATATCAAGAATATGTATAATAAAATTCAGTACCTCGATATCTATCACCAATTACTTTAAATATAAATGGATCAAATACTACAGTCAAAAGATAGGGTGGCTGAATGGATAAGAAAGCAAGACCCTTACATATGCTGCCTACAAGAGACTAACTTCAGATTGAAAGACACACACAGACTGAAAGTAAAGGATGGAAAAAGATATTTCATGAATATGGAAACACAAAAAAGCTAGGATAGCAATACTTATACTTTGTTTTAATAAACTTTAAAACAAAGGCACGACTAGGAACAAGAAAAACATAGTAATTCTACTTCTGGGTATTAATTTGAAGAAACTCAAAAAAGTACATTAAAGGGATATATGAATCTTTATGTTCATTGCAGCATTGTTTACAACAGCTGAGATATGAAGGCAACCTGGGTGTCCATCAACGGATGAAAGGATGCATAAGAGGTGGTACATATATACAATGGAATATTACTCAAACATAATATAGAATGAAATATTGCCATCTGCAACAACATGGTTGGACCTAGAGGGTATTGTACTGAGTGGCATAAATCAGACAGAGAATGATAAGTGCAATTTACATGTGGATTCTAAAGAATAAAATAAGCAAACAAAGAAAAAGAGAATATTTTGATGGTTGCAAGATGGGATAGGGGTTTGAGGGTTTGGAAGAGGTTAAGTGATTAAGAAGTACAGATTGGTAGTTACAAAATAGTCATGGGGATGTAAATATAGCATGAAGAATATGGTCAATAATATTGTAACAACTATGGTTTTAGTTGGGTACCAGACCTATTGAGGTGATCATGTAAGTGACTAATCACCATGTTGTACATGTAAAATGAATATAATATTGTCTAATTGATAAATAAAAATTATAAAAAAGAAAAGGAGCATTAAATTTCAAAGTTGGAAAAATAAGGAAGGAAAATATTATTTTAACATAGTGATTATTTAGCTGTAGAAAAGAATTAAGCAGTTCTTTCTGGAATTCAGTATATACAGTATAATCCCCATTCAAGTGTCTTGGAACTCTTTTTTTCCCTACCCCTCAAAAGAACAATCCAAGATTCTGTTGAGGAATTTAAGAACCTATATTCCATTGAGGCAACAGGCAGTAGCAAGTACATTAGATACCCCAACTTCCTTTACATGTCTCTGAGTGTTACTGTTGGAATCCACCATCCATTCAGTTCTTTTTGACAAATTCTGTTAAGGAGAAGCATTTCAAACTGTTTTAATTTGCTACTCATAACCATTTTTATTCTGCAAATTCTACTCAGCAATGAACTCCTTAATTTCTTTTACCATTAATTTGTCCCATGTTCCTTCCAGGATTGTTTGACCTTATATAAGAATATGTCTTTCAACCTAAAACATCAAAATATTTTCCTACAATATATAAGCCTCCTCACTTCACTGTCCTACTCGAAAGTACTTATATTGTTATCAAGAAGCAGAGTGGATTGCAACATGAGAATAAGAAGGAGCAGGCCCCCAATCTTCAGAATGATGTTTGACAGTAGATCTGCATCCTATTAAATCCTTTAACATTGCATTGAATTACTGGACTTTTTGAACAGTGGCAGTGGACATTACTTCATAAGCCATGAGAAATTGAGGGTAAAGCCATAGTTCATTTAACCACTGATTTTTCAACCCATCAACCAAACTAAATTGAGTCCCTGGGTTTGGTTTGAGGTGTATGAGGTCAGAAACATTGTTTAACCTCCTTGAGACCCAATTTCATGAACTTTAAGATGAGGTTAATAATTTTTATCTCATAGGCTTGTCATAAGATTTAAATGGGATAGCATGTAATTATGTAGAAAAGTTAACTGAAGCTATTGATATGTCTCAAACATGTGACAGATAGAATGTTTGTATCAGATGTTGCTACTATAGTGACAGGCCATTAAACAAACTCATGCTTACCAAAATTATGCCTTTGTATTGTGTCAGCTGTACTTTAACCCTAGAAGACTTTACTCCTCTCAGACATATATTTATTTTAGCCAACTCTTAGTCTTCAGAATAAGTACAGAGGCTTCTGCATTGGTTACATCAGGAAAACTTGTATTAGGAGAACATTCTGGCCCAAAATAAATAAGAGGGTAAATAAATATCTCTCAATGTTTGAAGCATAAACATTGAAGATGATGTAGCTCCATTTTGTATAGTCTTCCCTCTTTTATTTAAAAAAAAACCCTTCTATATGTAACACAACAAACAACAATAGAAAAATCTGAAGGGGAAAGAGCAAGGCAGACTTTTAGCCACTAAGTGACCTGAGAAGCAACATCAGTGAGTCCCTGGGTTTCTTATCACTTCCATATATTCAGGACTATATTCTACACAAGCTTCCAACCCATAACTGTTGGAGAGACAAAGAGTTTTTTAAAAAAACCTGATTTCCTAGTCAAAAAACTGGGGTAAAGACGGCCTTTAGAACAGGAAACATTTTGGCAATATCTTCCCCACTCCACACTGACACCAGTGGAAAGATTGCACCAGTCTCCCACCACTAGGTCTTAGGCCAAGCAGGGAGCTGATCTTCACCTTATCCACCTTCCAGTTCCCCTGCCACGGTAGTGCCAGTGGGGTCCAGTGAGGAAATGATTTTCCACTGTCATCTGGTAGCAATGAGATAATGAGGAGAATAGGTGGAGCTAGTGGGACTCTGCTCTTTCCAAAGCTACACTTGTTAAGGGGAGAATCCTGTAAAGAGCTGAGCTTCCACCTTAACCCTACAACAATAAAGCAGTGCAAACCAGCTCTCTACTTCCCCCTTCCCTAGTGGCAGTGGGGCCCAATAAGGAGATGAGCTTACTTGAAAGCAGGGAGTCAGTGTCACCCTGTCACTGGGGAGGAGACAACAGGGTCGTGAGGGAAGCTGAGATTCTGTGTCACTCATCTGCAAGTAGGCACTGTGAGTCGGCACTCCATTTTTGCCGGAGTTGTGTCAGTATTGCTCAGCAGGAAGCTGAACATACACACTCACATGGTGGTTGCAGTGACACCTCAACAGGGGAACTTCTTTCTAAAAAAGATTGCATATGATCCAGAGTCTTATAATATCCTTAATGTCCATGATGCAATTAAAAATCACTTGTCACACCAAGCACCAGAAAAATTATACCTTCAATGAGAAAAGAAAATACATGTCAACACCAAGAGGAATCATATATTGAAATCATCTGACAAGGATTTTAAGACAGCCATCAAACAAATGCTTCATCGAGCAATCATTGATTTTCTGGACATAAATGAAAAACATATGAAATTACAGACAATAGAAGTTTTAAAAAATAAGTAAAAATGATAGAACTAAAAAATACAATTACTGAAGTTAAAAAATAAAACAACTTTTTATATGGGCTCAATAATAGAGCAAAATGACAGAGGATGGAGTTAGTAAATTGGAATAAATGAACAGAAATACCTGTCCTAAACAACAACAACAAAATATGAGAAATATATAAAGCTACATGGATCTGTGAGACAAAAAAAAGCAAGATAACATTCACATTTTTGGAATCCCAGATGGAGAAAAGAAGGAAAGGGGGATTGAACAAGTATTTAAGGAAATTAAGACTGAAAGCTTCTCATATTTGGAGAAGGTATGGAGCTTCAGATTCAGGAAGCTGATCAAACCCCAAACATGATAAGCCCCAAGAAATAGATACTGGGACACATGTAATTAAAGTTCTGAAAATTAAAAATAAAACAAGAAAATCTTGACTGTATTCAGGGCGAAAGGACACATTACTCATTGGATAAAACAATAGGAAAGACATGTTTCTCATATGAAACCCTAAGGTCAGAAGGAAGTGGCACAATATTTTTCAAGTACTAAAATAAAAGAATTGTCAACTTTAAATTCTACATCTGAGAAAAATAGCCTTCAGGAATGAAAAGGACATAAAGACATTTTAGACAAAAGAAAGAGAATTTGTTTCTAACAAATATATTTTTAAGTAATGGCTAAAGGAAGGTCTCTATTCAGAAAGTAGATAATAAAGAGAAAACTTGGAACTACAGTATTTAAAAATAACATAGAACAGAATGAAAATACAGGGGAATATATCAAATCATGTGAGATTCGAGTAAAGGAGTGCTGAGTGGGAAATTTATAGCACTAAATGCTTGTATTGTTAAAGAAGAAAGTCCTAGACTATATGAACTCATCTTCAAAGAGAAGAATAAAGTGGGAGAAATCTCTTTACCTCATACTAAGGCTTACTATATGGTTGCAGTCATCAGGACAGTGTGGTACTGGTGGAAGAACAGACACATGGATCAAAGACATGACTGGAGAAGCCAGTTAGGTATGAGACCTACACAAATATTCCCAACTGATTCTTTAGAAAGGTGCAAAAGTAATCCAGAGAAAGGAGGGCTTTCAACAAATGGTGCTGGAGCAATTGGACTTCCATGCAGGGGCAGACACACCTCAACCTAAACCTCACACCTTATACAAGAATTTATTAGATAAATCATGGACTTAAATACAAAATGTGGAAGTATAAACTATTAAACTTCAGGAAAAAATAGTAGAAAATATTCAGGTTATAGGGCTAATCAAAAAGATCTTGGTATAGACACTAAAACTGTTATCCATAACAAAGATTTTTCCAACTACTAGCAAAAATATGGTGTTACACACACACACACACACACACACACACACACACACATATGCACACACACACACACACATGCACACACATCCACACATTTAAAAATATTTTTAAATGAATCCTGTTAGTACTAGATAATGCCTACACTTCAAGTAATTACATAATATTTTAATTGCGTTGCACAAAAGTGATTATTTTTTATTGGAAGCACTCCATGGTTTCCACTTTTATTTATTTACTTATTTCTCTGAATCTATTTTGGTTTGACTCTGTTTAGCATTTCATTTATTTGGACATGTACTAAGGACAATTGGTCTCTTTCTAAATAAATTTAAGAATCTTGTCACCTAGCAATATGAATGAGTGCATATGTAGAAGTTTTCTATATATTCACTTAATTCAATTTATGAATAGTGAATTGACTAATATTTGAAGATGCCAGCAGTGGTTGCTTAAAATCTAAGAGGAAGAGACTGTCATTTTTGCATTCTAAACATTACCCCTATTCATTGTAGAATCAGATCACACTTGATCTACATAAGTGGCATACCAGAATCTCCAAGGGAGATTTATGAAGACAGTACATCTCCATCCACACCTGCCACAAGCTCTGGGCAAGCCTATATAAGGCGAGAAATCTCTAGGATATCAGAGCCTGTGTAGTTTACTCAATCTTTCTCATTAATTTTGATTGAAAACCTTTGAGGCCAGGTAGGAAGCTGTTTTATTTGCGACTTCAGTAATTGCTTTTTTTCAATTCTATGATTTTCATTTAATTATTTTTATAACTTCTTTGCTCAAATTTTCTATTTTTTCCCATTGTGTAGAGAAAGTTAATGACTGTTTGAGAAAGTGCTTTTTTGATGGCTGCTTTAAAATTCTTGTTAGATGATTTCAATATTTGATTCACCTTGATGTTGGCATATATTGTCTTTTCACATTGAAGTTGTGATTATTTTTCTGTGTAGTATGACAAGAGAATTTTAATGTAGCATAGCTACTTAGGATATTATATTATGAAACTCTGGATCATATTTAATTTTTTTATGGGGAAGTTCCCCTGTTGAGTTGTCACTGCAATCACCATCTGAGTGTACATGTTTAACTTCCTACTGAGCACTATCGAGTACAACTCTGGCAAAAACAAAGTGCTGACTCACAATGTCTCCTTGCAGATGAATGGGATAGAAGTCCGTTTCCCCCCACTTCCCTGTTGTCTTCATTTCAGTGACATTGTCACACTGACTTTTATGCTTCTTTGTACATCTCCACCTAAGCTCAGCTCTTTGTTGGGCCTCACTGCCACTAGGGAAGGGGGAAGTGGAGATCTGATTCACACTGATTTATTGTTGCGGGGTAGAAGTGGAAAGTCAGATTTCCACTGGCTCACCTACAAGTAATTTTAAAGTTTGGAGGAAAAGAGTGCCCTTCCTCTATCTCCTTTATTGTCTCATTGCTACCAGATGACAGTGGAGGCTCATTTCGTCACTATACCCAATTGACACTATCCAGGCAGGGGAGTCGGAGGGTGAGTGGGGTGAGATCAGCTCCCTGGTTGGCCTCACCAAAGCATGGGCTGGGAGGCAGGTGTGATCTTTCCATTCGTATTAGTCTGGAGTCAGGAAGATATTGCCAAAACGTTTCCTGTTCTGTAAGGCCACCTTTTCCATGGTTCCTGGATAACACTAGCCGGCTTTTCTTAGAGCTCTTTTTGTCTGTTTCTCTTGGCAGTTCTGGGTTAGAAGCTCATGCAGAGAACCTTGTCTTGGTTGTATGGAAGCAATAAGGAAACCGAGAGACACACCATTATGTTTCTCCGGTCCCTAGTCCCTAGGCTTCTGCATTTGTCTTCCTCTTTCAGAGCATCCTGTGGCTGTATGTTGTGTTATATCTAGGAGTTTTGTTTTTTAATAATTGGAGGGAAGACCCTTGAGAAATGGAGCTACTACATCTTCAGTGAAAGAAGAAGCCTATGCTTCAAACATTTAGAGATATTTAAGTATCTTATTTCTTTTGTGCGATGAGTTGGCCTAATACAAGTTATCCTGTTGTATACAATGTAGAAGCCTCCATGCTTAATCTGAACAGAAAGGGTTGGCTAGAAAAAAGTAAGTTTGAGACCAATTTCTGTAAGTATGATTGATATATTCTCAAAGTGCCCCCTCAGTCTGTCCATTGACATGGTATATACCTAAAAGAAGGCAAAATATTAAGAGGATATCTGTGACCTTGAGCTTTTGCTTAATCTTTATATGCCCCAGTTACATCTTCTGTGTGATAAAATTAAATAAAACTTCATAGGGTTATTCTCTGAGAGCAGTACCTGGAATGTAGTAAACAACCTCATATCATTATCTTCTATTGCAAATACTCTTAACTACTGCTATTCCTAGCCTTACTAACATTTGACTTGTATATCTTCTAATTCTTCAGCCATAAAAATATATAAGACATTCAGCAGAGGGAGATGAAATGACCTTTAATAACTAGGCTGGGATTCTTATTGCCCATCTGAGATTATCAATGTAAACACAAGGGCATAATTGTGGTAAGCATGAGTTTGTGTAATGGCCTGTCACTATAATAGCAACATCTGGCACAAACATTCAATTATTTGAACGAGGATGAAGCATTCATTAGATAGTAACCAATATTCAAAGCCAGCAGAATCACTGGTTCATACCAGAGCAAAAGCTTCATTCAGCCATCCATTTATTTATTTATTAATTGTTTCTTTTATTCATCTCAACTAAGCATTTATGCTTACTGTGTTCCAGGAACTGTGTGAAAATAGATGCATGGAGAAAAAGGAAAGACATCGTAGCTGTCTATATGAAGCTTCTATCATTGTGGGTGAAATACAGAAACTTTAAATGCAAGTTCACTGAGTATTTTGAGGAAAATACACAGGGTTCTACAGAGGGTTAATTTTGTCTGTAGCCTCAATAAAACTTCCCAGGGAATAAAAAAGAGCAGTTAGATTGGTACCTATAGCATAAGTAGGCATTACCCAGGTGAGGAGAAATATGCATTTCAGGAAGAGTTACTGCATACGAGAATGTCCTGATTTGGTAAAGAATATGGACATTTTTAAGGATTTTTAAAAATGAAGTTTATTGGAGTAACATTGGTTAATACAATTAATTAATTGGTTCATTCAGATGTACATTATAATTTGGCATCTATATATTCTATTGTGCGATTACCACCCAAATCCAGTTTCCTTCAGCTACCATATATTTGATCCCCTTTACCCACTTCACCCTACCCTCACCCCCTTATATTTGACTTCATTTACCCCATCTACCTCCCCTCTGCTCCCCTATCCTCTACCTTTTGGTAACCACTAGTCTATTGTCCATGTCCCTGAGTCTCTACTTGTTTGTCCTGTTCATTTGTTGCTTTTAGGTTTCTATTCCACAAATAAGTGATATCTTTTGATATTCTCCTTTTTCAGTCTGGCTTATTTTGCTTAGCATGATTATCATGAGGTCAATCCATGTTGTTGCAAATGGCAGTATTTCAGCTTTTCTTAAGGCTGAGTAATATTCCATTGTATATATGTACCACAACTTCTTCAGCCAATCATCTATCATAGGATACTGGTTGCTTCCATGTTCCCATTACTGTGAATAGTGCTGCTATGAACGTTGGTGTGCAAATATCTTTTTGGATATGGGTTTTAAGTCTTTGGGATAAATACCCAGTGGAGGGATTGCTGGATCATATGATAGATCAATTCTTAGTTTTTTGAGAACCTCCATATTGTTCTCCATAGTGGCTGTACCGATTTGCAGTCCCACCAGCAGTGTAAGAGGGTTCTTTTTTCTCTGCATTCTCTCCAACATTTGTTATTACTTGTCCCATTGTTGATAGCTATTCCAACAGGTGTGAGATGGTATCTCATTGTGGTTTTGATTTGCATTTCCCTAATAGCTAGCAATGGTCAGCATCTTTTTATATATTGGTGGCCATTTTTGTTTGTCTTCTAGGGAGAAGTGTCTGTTCAGGTCTCAGCCCATTTTTTGATTAGGTCATTTTTGTTGTTGTTGTTGTTGTTATTGAGCTGTATGAGTTCTTTATATATTTTAGACATTCGGCCTTTAACGGAGGCGTTGCTTGCAAGTATATGTTCCCATTTGGATGGTTGTCTTTTTTACCTTATTGACAGTTTCTTTTGCTCAGTAGAAGCTTTTTAGTTTGATGTAATCCCATTAATTTATTTTTGCTTTTACACCTCTTGCCTTTGAGGTCAAATTTATAAAATCCTCTTTAAGTCCAAGGTCCTTGAGTTTCATTCCTATGTTTTCTTCTAAGCATTTTATTGTTTCAGGTCTTATATTCAGGTCCTTAATCCATTTTGAGTTAATTTTGGTGTGTAGTGATAGACAACAGTCTAGTTTCATTCTTTTGCAGGTGGCTTTCCAGTTTTCCCAGTACCATTTATTGAAGAGGATTTCCTTTCTCCACTGTATGTTTTTGGCATTTTTCTCGAAAATTATTTTTCTCTATAAATATGGGTTTATTTCTGTACTCTAGATTCTGTTCCACTGGTTCGTGTGTCTGTTTTGCTGCCAGTAGCATGCCATTTTGATTATTGACACTTTGTAGTATAATTTGAACTCAGGCAGAGTGATTCCTCCAGCTTTATGCTTTTTTTTTTTTTTTCCCAGAATGGCTTTGGCCATTCGGGGTGTTTTGTGCTTCCATACAAATCTGATGATTTTTTGTTCTATTTCTTAAAAAATGTCGATTGCATTAAATCTGTATAATGTTTTAGGTAATATGATCATTTTAACTACGTTGATTCTTCGAATCCAAGAAGACGGAATATCTTTCTATTTCTCTGTACCTTTTTTTATTTCTTTTAATAGGATCTTGTAGTTTTTGTTATATAAGTCCTTCACATGTTTTGTAAAATTTATTTTATTTTTTTGTTGCAATTGCAAAAGGAATTATTTTCTCCACAGTTTTTTCTTATACTTCATTATTAGAGTATGGGAATGCTATGGATTTTTGAACGTTGATTTTGTATCCAGACACTTTACTGTATTTGCTTATTGTTTCTAGTATATTCTTTTGGAGTCTTTAGGGTTTTCAATCTAGAGAGTCATGTCATCCACAAATAGTGACAGTTTGACTTCTTTATTTCCTCTTTAAATGCCTTTTATATCCTTCTCTTGCCTGATTGTTCTTGATCTTAGAGGGAAGGTTTTTAGTTTTTCACCATGAAGTATAACATTGGCTGAGGGTTTCTAATAGACAGCTTTTATTATATTAAGGTACTTTCCTTCTATACTGATTTTATTAAGTGTTTTGACCATAAGTGGATGCTGTATCTTGTTGAAGCTTTTTCCGCATCTATTGATATGATCATCTGATCCTTATTTTTTAATTTGTTAATGTGGTATATCACATATGTTGAATCATGCCTGAGCCCCTGGGATGAAGCCCATGTGATGATGATGTATAATCCTTTGAATATGTTGCTATGTTCAGTTCACTAGTATCTTATTTAGGATTTTTGCATCTGTGTTCATGAGAGATATTGGTTCGTAGTTTTATTTTTTTGCATGTGTTATCTTTACCATGTTTTGGTATCAGAGTAATATTGGCCTTATAAAATGATTTGGGAAGTATTGAGGAGAATAGGTATTAACTCTTCTTTAAATCTTTGGTAGAATTCCCTCTGGCCCTGGACTTTTACTTTTTGGTAGGTTTTTGATGACTGTTTCAATTTCCATACTGCTGATAGATCGATCTTCTTGATTCAGTCTAGGAAGGTTGTATTTTTCTAAGTACTGGTCCATTTCTTCTAGGATATTTAATTTGATGTTATATACTTTTTGATAGTGTTCTTGCATAATCCGTTTTATTTCTACTATGTCAGTCATAATTTCCCCTTTCATCCTTGATTTTGTTTATTGTATCTTTCTATTTTCTCTTTAGTAAGTCTAGCCAGGGGTCTGTAAATTTTATTAAACTTTTCAAAGAACCAACTTTTTGTTGTATTTTTTTCTATTTTTTTGTTTTTAGTTTAATTTATTTCTGCTCTAATTTTGATTATTTCTTTTATTCTGCTGACTTTGGCCTCATTTGTTCTTCCTTTTCTAGTTATTTAAGATGAAGCATTCAGTTGTTTATTTGGGCTCACTCTTATTTTTGTATATAGACCTGTCATGATATGAACTTTCCACTTAGGACAGCTTTTGCCATGTACAAAAGTTTTGATATGTTGTACAATCATTATTATTTGCTTCCATGTATCTCTCGATCTCTCTTTTTATTTCTTCCCTGACCCACTTATTCTTAATAGCATATTGTTTAATCTCCATGTATTTGTGTTTCTTCCTGATTTATTTTTGCAATTGATCTCTAGATTCAAAGTATTATGATCAGAGAATATAGTTGGTATGATTTCAACCCTGTTATATTTGTTGAGACTATCTCTGTGTCTCGGTATGTGGTCAGTTTTTGACAATGTTCTATATGCACTAGAGAAGAATGTATAAGCAGCTGTTTGGGGATGGAAGGCAATTTGACTAAAGTGTCATTTAAGGATGTTATTTCCTTATTGATTTTTTGTTTAGATGATCTGTCCATATTCGAAAGTGGAGTATTTACGTCCCCTACTATGATAGTGTTTTGGTCTCTTTCACCCTTTAGTTCTGTTAGTAATTGCTTTATGTATTTCTGGGCTCCCTGATTAGGAGTGTAGATATTAATAAGTGTTATGTCTTCTTGGTGCATGATTCCCTTTATCATTATGTAGTGTCCCTCACTTCATAATGAAGAAATATCTTTCTTTACATTTTTTATTTTAAAGTCTCTTTTATCTGATATTAGTACTGCTACTTCTGCTTTTCTCTGAATGCCATTTGCTTGAAATACCATTTTTCACCCTTTCACTTTGAGCCTATATTTGTCTTTGGAGCTGAGATGTATTTCTTGGAGACAGCATATGGTTGGGTTTTGGTTTTTGATCCACTCTGCAACTCTGAGCCTTTTTATTGGTGAGTTTAGTTCATTTACATTTAGTGTGATTATTGAAATATGAAGTCTTCTTATAGCCATTTTATCTTGTCCTCTGGTAGCTTGGTGTTTCCATTGCTTCCTTGTCCTTGTATTTCTGTTTTCTTTATTTTGGTTGGCTTTTGTGGGTTTTGATTCTGATTTTTCTCATTTTCTGTTATATATTTCAGTTTTGACTCTACAGTGTGTGGTTGCCATTATAAATGTGAAAAAGATAGTTATATATATATATACACAGTCATCCATTTTCTTCTGTGTGCCTTATCTCCTTTCCCCTTTGTGAATTTGGACTTTTGAATCCTCCCCTTTTCAGTCATTGTTATCTCAGTTTGTTTCTATGTATACTGCACATTCATTACTTGCTATAGCAATTATCTTGTTATTATTTAAGCTTATTATGCCTTGTTTTTAGTAATGGTTGCACTCTGCTGCTTCTATTTGCGTGATAGTCACTTTACTCCTAATTATGTATTTTTTCGTTGTTGTTATTTTGTTTTAAGTGAGCTGACCCATTGTAGAATTTCTTGTAGTGCAGGCCTCATAGTGGAGAATTCCTTCATTTTTTGCACATCTGAAAAGGTCTTAATTTCTCCTTCATGTCTACAGGAGAGCTTAGATGGATACATTATTCTATGCTGGTAGTTCCTTTCACTTAATAGTTTAGATATTTGATTCCATTCCTTTCCGGCTTGAGTGGTCTGCTCTGAAAATTCTGATGATAATCTAATGCATTACTGTTTTTTTTTTTTCTGGCTGCCTTGAGAATTCTACCTTTGTTATTGATTTTTGATAACTTTAATATAATGTGTCTTTGTGAAGGCCTTTTTATTTGAGATAATTGGGTGTTCTGTTGACTTCTTGAATTCCAAGTTTCAGCTCATTTCTTAGGTTTGGGAAATTCTCTTTCACTATTTGTCTGAAATGCTTTCTAGTCCCTGCTCTTTTTCCTCACTTTCGGTGATGCCCATATTTTTTATGTTTCTTCTCCTGATGGTATCAGCTAGTTATTGTATTTCTCGTTCATTATTTTTCATTCTTCAGTTTCTCTCTTCTTCCTTCTGATTTATTTCTAGATTTCTGTCTTTGATATCACTGATCCTTTCTTCCATTTAATCAACTCTTTCTCAATTTTGCTATTTCATTTTTCAACTCTTGCAGTGTGTGTATGTGTTTTTATCTCTAAATTTTCTATTTGATTCTTTTAAAGGGTTTCAATATTCTTGCTCTGCACATCTCACTGTTTTCTCAATTTCTGAAATTGTTGATATGATTAGTTTTGGAACTCACTGAGTTTTTTCAGAAGTACCATCCTGAATTCTCTGTCACTTAAATCACATATTTCTATGTCTGTAAGGTCATTTTCCAAAGAATTTTCTCTTTCTTTCTTAGATGCATTGTTACCTTGGTTGTTCATGGTGTTTAATAGACCATTTCTCCTCCTGAGCATTAATGGAAGTGTATTCTGTTGTTTTTCCAGAAAGAAGCTTTATTATATAAAGGTCTCCCTTTAGCCTGCTGCAAAGAAGGCACTTTTCTTTTGGTTTCCAGTAGGTGGCATCTAAGCCTCTTGGATCCCTCCTTTATATAAAGCCTAAGGTTTTTTATTTTGTTGTAGATTTTAATCACACTCACTACTCTCAGATTCAGTTCCTCAGTGTTAGCAACAGTTTAGGTAGCATTTGCTCAGGTTCCCCTGGGGCTGCATGGTGATTGGTCTTGGAGGATATGGGGGTAGGGATCCTCTGGGTTGGAGGTTGGGGGCTGCAGCTCAGCCTTAGTTTTGCAACTGCGGCCGCTAAAAATCAACTGTTGTTCCTCTGCTGATCCATCCTGCTTCTCTGTTTTCTGCCCTGATGACTGAACCCTGATGCCTGCTGCATAGAAAAGTCCCGGCACTTGCAGGCAGGGTTGTTCAGGGAAGTTCCCGCACCTTCTGCTCCTGCAAAGAATTCCAGAGGCTGCTAGAGGCAGCTTCTTTATTTGTCCCAGTCCACTGCCGGACACTCGAGGTTCTGACCTACAGTAGATCTTATGCACAGATCCCACACTCAGATGTGCTGATGTGCAGTTTGGGTGTTTTTGTTCAGTTTTAGATGATCAGTTTACTACTGTGTCAAGGGGGCAGTTCTGAGGACGTCTCTCACTCTGCCATGTTTTCCCAGAATCTATTTAAGAATTTAAGAGAAAATCAAATGTTTTATTTATAGATTTTGTATATTAGAGATCTAAGGAAGAATGGTGAGAGGCAAAAAGAAACAGGGCCCATGTTCAAGACTTTGTAAGCCATGATAAGAATTCTTTCTTTATTCTAAGATAGAGGGATATTAATGAATGAACTAATCTATTTAGATTTATGGTTTTGATTGATGTATGGATAATGATGGGAATAGAGTACAAAAGGGAAGAAAAAAGAAATTAACATTATATTAGGATTCTCTAGTGAAATAGAATGAATAGGAGAGAGAGGGGGTGGCGGGGAAGCAGAAAGGGTGGGGCCTGGGGGGGAGAGGGAGATTGATTGATTGATCGATTGATTTTAGGGAATTGGCTTAGATATTGTGGGAGCTGACAATTCCAAAAACCAAAGGCAGTTCAGAAGAATGAAAATTGAAGTAAGAGTTGGTGTTGCAGTGTTGACCTCTAAGACTGCCAGGAGAAAGAATCTTTTTTGGGAGACCTCGGTGTTTTTCCTTAAGGGTTTCAACAGATTTAATGAGGGCTACTCACATTGTGGAGAGTACTCTCCTTTACTCAACCTACTTATGTAAATGTTAATCACAGCTGAAAAATACCCACACAGACCTAACAGCAAGTCACCATAGTCTAGCTAGCCAACTTCACACATAAAATTTGCTATCACACGAGTACTACTGAAATGTAAATGTATGAAGTAGTAGCTTGAAATAGAATGGATGACAATTAAATGAAAGCAAGTAGAGAATAAATATTGGACTCAGAATGTATAGAACCTTGTTATTTAATGTTGACATGTGGAAAGAATGAAAGAAATTACTGTCAGGATTCAGAATCAATAAATTGAGTAATGATGCCTTTTACTGAAATTGAAACATTGGAAGCAAGGTGGGAGTTGAAAAAGGTAATTAGTTTAATTTTAAGCAATTTATGCTGGAAATTCAATAGACAAAAAAATATTGTTATCTAAAACACTAAATAGAAGATAGGGAAAGAGACATAAATGTGGTAGTTGTCAGTGTATAGAGGTAAATTCAACTTCAAAGGGGAAATACAATCTTATTCCCTCAAGCTTGCTTAACAGAATATGAACCTGACCATGAATCAGTCAGCTCAGTCTCTGAGGATAAGAGAACCATGCTTATTCTCATAGAGAAGTCACCATTTTGACCTGACAGAATTCACAAGATAGTCAAGGGCCTCTCATCTTGTTCTTTAATATAGTCCTCTATAACTAGACTGGAGCCAGAGATATCAGGCACACAGGTCAGAGTTTATGGGTTCACAAAGCCCAACCCCAGCAGAAAACCTTCGTGAAAAAGAATGTCTTTAGTAATTTTACTATCTGGTTCTTATGGGTCATTTCTGCTCAGAATGTATTGTCATAACTATAATTATGATGCTCAATTTAAGATAAGCTGCTGCTGTTGAAAGTAGCTGCAGTATTAAACTTTGCAGGTACAATGACCTTAACTTACGACAGAGAACAACTTTTGAAAAAAAATAAAATGTAAGTAAATTTTCAGTAGATTTAGTATTTTTTATCTTAAGTGTTTTTGTTTATAAAATTATGTTAATTTTATTAGCAGTAACTGATGATGGGGCCTCTGATTTACTATTTGATATCAGAAAATCCACCCTCTACCACTGCTTAAAAGCTCCACACTGGTTAATTACTGATATATTTTGGCCACGGGCAATTTTCTTTTATTATTATATTTATGGTATAGGGTCATATCAATTTCTACAAAATAATAGGTTTCACTAAGAAAATACTTTTTTGCCAAGCACTCTCTTCAGAGCTCCCTTAATCTCTTTATTCCTGAGACTGTAGATGATGGGGTTTAGCATGGGAATCACCACCATGTAGAACACAGATACCACCTTGTTTTGGTCAGTTGAGTAGCTGTTCTTGGGCATCATGTAAATGAGTATGATGGTCCCATAATACAGAGTGACTGCTGTGAGGTGGGCACTGCAGGTGGAGAAAGCTTTGTGGTAACCCTCATTGGAGCGCATCTTCAGGATGGTAATGAGGATGTAGATGTAGGAGGTAGTTATGACAAACACTGTGACCACAATGAGGGATCCAGCTGTAAATGAGGGGAGAACTGTGGGGATACTGCTATCAGAATAGGAGAGTTCAAGTAAAGGAGCAAAATCACAGAAAAAATGATTGACTTGATTTGGCCCACAAAAGATTAAAGAATAGAAGGAAATAGTAAAAGAGGAAGCATTAATAAAACCACCTACATAAGCCACTATGAGGAACTGAACACACACTTGTGTGGACATTTTGGTAGAATAAAGCAGTGGGTTACAGATTGCCACAAAGCGATCATATGCCATAATAGCCAGCAGGAAGCACTCAACCGCCCCAAAGAACGCAGCTGAACCCAGCTGGGTGCCACATCCATGATAGGAGATTGTATTTCTCTCCACCAGAAAGTTTTTAAGCATATTGGGTGTGACAGAACTTGAAAGGCATATGTCCACAAAAGCCAAGTGGCTCAGAAAGAAATACATAGGGTGATGGAGCTGAGAAGACATTCTGATAAGAATGATTGTGCTGAGATTGCCAGATATGGTCACCAGGTAGATACATAGAATGATCATAAAGAGTATGACTTGAAGGATTAGGTTGTGAGTTAAGCCAAGTAAAGTGAAGTCTTTTACTGCTGTGTGGTTCCCATTCCTCGGGGAATCCATGAGGTAGCTGCTACCAGAGAACCTGTGGTGAAACATTACATTAAAGAAGTTGTAAATTCGATGGTTTCATTTTTATTAATACACATAGAGATTATTATAAACAAAATAATTATTCAAGCTAAGTTAAATTTTTTTCCCACTTTAGAGCCCAGAGTTTATATTTATGGATAATGAGTCTTATATGTTTTTTTAAATCGTTTTTAGCAGAAGCACTAGAGGACATGCTTCAAAAAATGAAGATATTTTTCTCTTTACATTATCAATTTATAAAATGTACTTGAAGCAGCTTTAAATCTAAACAAAAACATATGATTTACGAGAATACCAAATTGGAATGGACACTATAACAGAAAAAATAAATGTATAAATTTTGTATTATATAACAGATAGTTGAGTAATAGCTAACAATTATTGAAATTTTAGTAAACAGTAAGCATAGGGTTAAAAATTTTAGTTATATTGTTCTGTATTAATATCCATGAAATAATATCGAGGACTTCAGATGAAGAAATTGATCTGACATTGTTAAGTAATTTATCTAAATTTATATTGCAAGTGATGCAATCAAGTTGTGAATCTCAGAAATTTTGAAATCATTTCATTTTTTTAAGTAAGTACACTATAAATGAAATTAAATAATACTCTTGATGAAGTTGAGTCTCTTGGAAATGGATGGATATCAAATTATCTAGTGTATAAAAGAAGAGCCTAGTTAATTAGAAAGTTTATAATTTCCATCAGTAAACAAGATCATTTTTTTAAAGGAGAAATACAATTTTCTTAATAAGATAAAGAAGAAATAGGAATTTCAAATTAAGATTATGAATAAAGATACCTATTGTAAATTTACTATGTACATTTAATATTTACAATCAAAATACTATTTTATCAAATAGTTTGATATGTAAACCTCAATACTATAAAACATTCTATGTTTAATACCTAGAACATTATTAAAATATATTTTTTCAAACAATTCAAATATTTGCTAATGTAACAATATTTTATAATTGAAGAGCTATAGAATGAAATAATTTTAGTTTCTACATAAAATACAGCTGAATAAATGTTCAGAACTTTACCCAGCTCATCACCAGGTTGAACCTCATCTCCGCATCTTCTGGCTGTATATTCTTGACTTTGTCAAAAGTATCTGGTTTGCATGCAAACTCAGCATGCAAAACAATATGTCCAAAATAAGTCTCCAAAGCATCACGAAGCTAATGAATTTATTAGCATTATGGCTGAGTGGCAAATTTAGGTAGTCTGGAAGACCATGTGAATTTCTGGTCTTATAGGTGAATAAATAAAGAACCATGAAACCTTAACTTATACTTGTTTATCCTACTAAATAGACTGTAGAAACTTAGATTAATTCCACTGAGATTACTTGCTGTCTGACTGTTGGATTCTTTTGTCGTTTCTCCTCAATGGCCTATGAGTACACTACAGTTATAAAGAATACATTATTTTCAAATGGTAAGAAATCATTACATCAGATTACTCACAAAAGCCAAAATCTTATCCCTTCAAAATAAGAATTCATTCATTTTACAGCAATAAATTCAAATTCATTGTTGTTATATAGTTTCCATGCTGTCTTTCATTATTGTTTACTTTTGAGAATAATTCTCTAAAGAGTCTAGAGATTCAAATGTGAATTCACAAGCACCAGGGGTCATTATCACATTCTCAGGTGAGTATTGAGCAGTTCACTTCACATAAACACAACAAATTTTTCAGAGTTCTGTCAATTTTAAACTCATTTTTTCTTAATATGTAGATTTTGATGCCTTTTCAATAGTTATTTATAATACAAATAAATATAAATAATGTTTATAAGTAAATATTAGTTCTAAGTTTGCTTTGAAATTTCAGTATAAGTAATACTATATTTCAACTATAAAATGGTAACTTTAGCTTTATTTAACATGTTCGTTTTACATGTGTTTATAGTGATTTATGGAAAACATTCCTTTCAATGCCTTAGAGTGCATGGGGTGGAATGTCATGTAAAGTTAAATTTTATTTTGTTTATTTCTTATTTAAAATTATTGGGGTATCATTGATTAACAAAATCACATAAGTTTCAAGTGTATCATTCAACAGTAAGTCATATATATTACATTGTATATTCACCACCCAGAGTTAGATTTTCTTTTTTTTTTTTTTTTTTTTTTACCAAATATTTGACCTCTTTTACCCCATCTACCTCTCCCTTCCTCCCTTCCCTCTGGAAACTACTAATCCATTGTCCATGTCTATGAGTCTCTATTTTTTTAGTCATGTTTGTTTGTTGCTTTCAGTTTTATATCCCATGTGTGAGTGACAACATGTGGTTTTCTTATCTCAAGATCCATCCATTTTGTCGCAAATGGCAGTATTCCTTTTTTATGGTTAATATTCCACTGTATATGTGTACCACATCTTCTTTATCCAATCATCTATCATAGGACACTTCAATTGTTTTCATGTCCTGGACACCGTGAATAATGCTGCTATGAACCTCGGAGTACATATACCTTTGTGGATAAATGTTTTCAGGTTTTTTGGGTAAATACCCAGTAAAGGGATTGTTGGATCATATGGTAGATCAATTCTTAGTTTTTTGAGGAACCTCCATACTGTTTTCCATAGTGGCTGTACCAATTTGCATTCCCACCAACAGTGTATGAGGGTTTCTTTTCCCCCATAACTTCTCCAGCACTTATTACTTGTCCTGTAGATGATAATCATTCTTACAGGTATTAATCAAATCTTACTCTTTGCAAATGACATGATTCTTTATATAGAAAATCCTAAGGACACTACTAAAACACCATTAGAAACAAACAAATACAGTAAAGTTTCAGGATCCAAAACCAATGTTCAAAAATCCATAGTGTTTCTATACACTAATAATGAATTTTAAGAAAAGAAATGAAAGAAAAAATTTCTTTTACAATCGCTACAAATATAATTTAATACCTAGGAATAAACTTAATGGAATATGTGAAGGACCTATACACTGAAAACTATAAGACATTGTAAAAAGAAATTAAAGAAGATACAAAGAAGTGGAAAGATATTCTGTGTTCTCGGATTGGAAGAATCAACACAGTTAAAATGACCTTATTACCTTAAGAATATGCAGATCTAATATAATCCCCCCAAATACCTGAATGGTATTTTTAAAAGAAATAGAACAAAATATCATCAGATTTTTATGGAAGCACAAAAGACCCCAAATAGCCAAAGCAATCCTGGAGGAAAACAAGGCCAGAGGTATCACTCTGTCTAACTTCAAATTATACAATAAAGTTGAATTTTAAATAACACAGTCATTTAAGACATGTGTTTGCTCTTTTTTTCTAGCAGAAAGTATAAAATGAATATCATTTAATTTGTAGATAGAAAATTGTGAAGTACAAGAGGTCTGAATGACTTCATGATCAGACTTAGTCTAGGCCCTTAGTTAGGCCTCAAAGGGATAACTACTAATTAGTGGCTAATTAAACTAGATAGATGATGGTGGAAACACATATATTCATCCTGAATACTCAAGCTAATCCTCTTGCTAATCTTAATTTTAGAAAATCCTGTCTCAGGATTTGATATATATTCCTCTAACAATAGTAACCAACTTGATAGATATTCCTCTTGATAGATATTCCTCTAATAATAGCAACCAACTTGCCTTTAGACTTTCCTCTTTGCCAAGTAGTGTGCTTAATGCATTTACATATATTTTCTCATTTAATCACTGCAATACTTTGGTGAGCGAAGTACTGCAATTATCCTAATTTTACAGAAAGTAGTCAAAATCTCACTCTACTTGTTCAATGTAATCAACTGGTATAATTTAATCCTGGTTTAAAATTCAGTTCAGACTGAGTGCTAGTATGTGTATACTAACTACTACTGTCTTCTAGTCAACTTCAAAACTCTAAGTGTCTAAGTGATCACCACTGGTTTCCGACTAGTCCCTGATTTGCTGTCTTTTCTCCTGACCCTCTACACTCTGCTTAATTCCCTAAAATTGGCTAGACCTACACTGTGGTCCTGAGCACCAGGTCAGTACTCAGGATTCTAACTTACTCCCATGTTCCCACCAATGACCAGCTCCTATTGATCTTATCTCCTGATTTCCATCATGTGTCCACTTGACACTAAAATAGCTGTCTACTTGATTTTCCTGTATGCACATTTGGCCTCCCCAGAACAGCCAAAGTGAGTTATTTATTAAAATAACTGAGTATTATTCTTTTAATGCTATCACTTACATATACTTGGTTCAAATGTCTGAGAAGGGATAACAGTTTTCCATGTTCCTTTTCTTTCCAAATTCAAAGTACAACTCCCCACAAGTAACTGCGTTTGACTCTAAACTATTTCTGTGATCCTGCTAGTTTCCCTTTTTATTTAATTTCAACATAATTGATACAGGGAGAAAATCAGTGGATTACACACTTTTAGAGGATCATTATACATATTATTTGTAGAGTTTATATAACACAGCCAGAACAAAATAATAGGTTAAATGTCAAAGAGAATAAATTTTAATTCCATATTCCATTGCAAAGATGAAATGAAAATTAATTTCTCACAGCTAACATGCAAAAGAATGTTTTGATACCAAGCTTTGAAAGATATATAGCAATAAACAAGTAGAGTTAAAGTGGAATCTTATATACAAGGTTATTATAAATAAGTAATTCAACTTTATTTTAGTTAAGTAGAGAATGAAAATAAATCTTACTCCTTGATAAACCATCTTTTTAGTTTAATTAATGATCATATTTTGAACATTTTATTCATATCCATATAACAGATTAAAAAATAGCTCAGTTTGTTGTTATCTCAAATTCTACCTTACCTAAAAAATTAGTTTATCTTTTAAGTTTCCAGTTATTACAGTGGATCCTCTGGTTATACCTTTAATTTTAATCTGGGTGCAATTAAATAACTTAGAGTTTAAAATTTATGTTTCTAAACCTTATTCCAGTTTTAATTGATTTATAATTTTTATATATTCACCTATTGATATTCTGCACACCTCTTCATTCACATCAAATTACACAAAAATACACAGACAGGTACACAAATAACTTCACTCCTTCCATCCTTTCAATATAATTGTTTTTTGACATTCTAATCTGTTAAACTTTGGAATTTTATGTAATATACTGTTGCAGAAATGTTGCAAAAATAAGACTTGTGAGAAATCAAGCATCACTCAAAGAGTTGGAGAACTCAGGTTTATTATGCCTGCAGTGGCAGAGGAGCTAGCCCTCTGAAAATCTGTGCCAGGAGTTCAGTTGCAACTTTGTTTATATAAGGTTTATTTGGCATGGGCCAGTTGGTTAATTTAACCTGGGACAGTTACAAACAAATCTAGGGAGTTGCCATGGGTTGCAGGCAGTTACAAAGAGTGAAAAGCAAGGGAGTTGCTATGGAGTATAGCCAGTGACATTTGTTGCAAAGTGCGGGAAATGCTATGGATTACAAGCAATTACATTTGTTTAGATAGAACAAGCAAAAAGGAGGATGAGTTTTTAATTTCCAGATCACCCTGCCATATAACTTATGCAACAAGCATATCTACAGAAGCAAAACAAAGAGCTGATTATAACGTTAGCCTTTTGAATGAAAATTGCTCTTCAATACGTTTCACATTTATTTTACTTTAATTGTAGAAAATATCTTATAACCCCCTATTTCATAAGGAATAAAGTATCTGTATACCTAGTCTTCTCTTCAACTCTCTTACCAAAATTTTCTTCCTTATTTTAGTCACCTATATCTTAAGACAGTGTTCTGTAATTAGAATAAAATTTATAAATTTTATATGCTGACTACAAAATATTAAAGGTTTGCACTGTTAAAACTATTTAAATTATATTTGCTGGAGAACCAGGAGTTTTTCTTAAATTACACCTTTATTTGCTTTTCTCTTTTTCCCTGTCCTGCTTCCCTGCTTCCTGACCAGGTTCTCCTGTGAGCACCTTCTAAATAATCACTTTAAAACACCATCTTCTCAGGATCTGTTTCTAGGGAAACTAACCTAAGATCACATTGATGAAGGACACAAAAGTCAGAAATTGCTAAATGTGATCTCACCCACCCCACCCTCCAAAAAAGGGAAACCAAAATTGGTCCAACAACATTTAAACAATTATGTAATTCATGAGAATGTTAGGGCATTTGTATAGGGAAATGGTAGAAACAATTTCTAGAGCTGACTTATTTATAGAGTGAATTGTGGGTGTGTCATTATTCTTCCCCTCACTATAGGATAAGGTGTGGGTGGGGGTTGTAGCACAATTCTAACATTTACATCACATACTCTTGCCCCGACTATGATTTTAAGGGCATATATAGTGAGTGGTTATAATTCACAATGTCACTTTCCTGCTTGCAGACATAATCATTAATGTCTCCACTTTATGTCCTAGTCCAATTCTGAAGCCTAAGACCTTCTGGGAAGTTACTAGAAACCTGATCAGTTCACATCCAAGCTCATACCAGATGTGGGCAGTAGTTAAAGCTCCTGGGGAAACCCTGAGTCAACGAAGGCTGAAATTCAGTGCATAAATATTTTTCCTCCTTCAGGTGAAAAATCTGGAAGGCAATCACTGGGCTTGTCACATGGAATCAAGCCACTGTTGCTATAGCAATGACTATTTTGTACTTGTAGTTTGTACTTCTTAATCTCTTCAGGTTTTTTATCCACATGCTTAAACCTCCTTTTATCTGACAACCATCTGTTTGTTGTCTGAGGTTTTTTTTTTTTAATGGTTTATTTGTTTATTTTGTTCTTTAGATACCACATGTAAGTGAAATCATATGGCATTTTTCTGTCTGGCTTTCTTCACTCAACATAACACCCTCTAGGTCCATCCATTTTGTGGCAGATGGCAAGATTTCATTCTTGTTTATGTCTGCGTGATAGTCCATTGAATATATGCACCACCTCTTCTTCATCCATTCATCCATTGATAGACACCCAGGTTGCCTCCATATATTGGCTATTGTAAATAATGCTGCAATGAACATATGGAATCACACATCCTTTTGAAGTAGTGTTTTAGGTGTCTTTGAATAAATACCCAGAAGTGGGATTACTGGGTCCTTCTTTGTCTCTTCTTATACCTTTGTTTTAAACTCTGTCTTATCTGAGGACTGCTACACCATCCTTTTTCTTTTTAATTTTCATGAAAATTATTTTTCCACCCATTTACTTTAAGTCTGTGTGTATCTTTCAATCCAAAGTGAATCTCTTGTCAATAGCATATGCATGGATCTTATTTTCTTATCTATTCAGCCACGCTGTGTCTTTTGATTAATCCATTTACTTTTAAAGTAATTATTGATAGATATGCAGTTATGGCCACTTTAGTAATTATATATATTTCTTTATTTTTTTTCTTCTTAAATACATTTGACATTTCCTATAATATTGATTTGGTGTTGATGAACTCCCTTAGCTTTTTCTTGCCTTGGGAGCTCATTAACTCTCTTTTAATTGTAAATGATAGCTTTTCCAGGCCCTGTAATCTCAGCTATAGTTCATGCTCTTCATCACTTGGAATATTTTGTGCCAGTCCCTTCTGGCCTGCAAAATTTATGTTAAGAAATCAGCTCACAGTCTTATAAGAGCTCCCTTGAGCATCACTAACTGCTTTTCTCTTTCTGCTTTGAAGATTCTACCTTTATCTTTAATCTTTGGGATTTTAATTATGATGTGTCATGGTGTGAGCCTCTCTGAGTTTGTTTTTTGAGAGAAGGACTCTCTGCTCTTCATTGACTTGTATGTCTATTTACTTTGTCCAGTTTGAGAAGTCTCCAATCATTATTTCTTCAAATAGGCTTTGATAATACTGGGAAAAAATGGCGTAGATGATAGAGGCTTTGTACATCTCTTGTGACCACACCAAAGTTGTGACAAAAACACAGAGCAAACAGCAAACAGAGTTGCCTGGGGTTTGGATGAACAGAAGCCCTACAACTAGGGAGAGAAATAAGAAGTCACCCTCCAATGGTAGGAGGTTCAGAAGGGGTGAAGACAGGAGTTTGCCCAGTCCTCAATGGTTGAGTGGGACACAGGCTATGGCAGCATCAGATGTTCCCTTTAAAGGAGACATATCTATGACCGGACTTTCACGATGACAGACTCACTCTTTCTGCTCTCCAGGTCGGCTGCCCATGGGGCACTAAGAAGTTACAGGAGGACACTCAGTTGTAGCAAGGGCCAGAGGAGAAACTTTTTCCCAGGTGGAAATGCTGGCAGTATTTATTGTTTCTCTGTTGAGCCCTCCCACCTCCCAGTGTGTGGACACAGGGCTGCCATTGCTGAGACATCATCAAACTGGATAACATAGGTCATTCCACCCAGCGGATTCTCTGAAACTCTGCCCCTCTCAACTCATGGCCCTACTGAAGCCACATCCAGTTATGTCCTCTGCATGTACTGGGCTCCTTGCTGAGCACCCAATCCCCAGACTGATGGCAGCTGGATCCAGTTTCTGGCATGGCCTCTTGAGGCAATTGTAAGCACAGAATCTATGGATTACTCACTGAACCTTATCAGGTGGCCCCAGAGGGGCACAGACTGGGGCTAATTTTGGCTTGCAGCTGAACCCCTCTCAGGAGTGTGCTATTGGACACCTACTACACAAAGCCACACTAATAAGACCAGAAGACATAGGAGTTTTACTTAGTACATAGAAACAGAAACAGAAAAGCAGCCAAAATGGGAAGAGAAAGAGGCAGAAACCATATGAGAAACAGAATAGAGCTCCAAGAATAATGGAGTCAAGCAATCTACCAGATGCAGAGTTCAAAACACTGGTTATAAGGATGCTCAATGAACTTAAGGGAAGTATAGTGAACTCAGTGAGAATGTTAACAAAGAGATAAAAACCATAAAATTAAAATAGAATTTTTAATAGGAAACCAGTGAGAAACAAAGAACACATTATCTGAAATGAAAAATATATTAGAAAGAATCAACAGAGTAGATGAAGCAGAGGACTGAATCACTGATATAGTGGATGGAGCAGTGGAACGCACGGAATCAGAAAGGCAAGAAATCCAAATATGTGATAATAATTTAGGAGCATTTGGGACAAATTTAAATTTAAAACAATAATCGTGTCATAGGAGTACCTGAAAGAAAAGAGGGAGAACAAGAAGTGGAAACATATTTGAAAAAATAATGATAGAAAACTTCCCTAACCTGGTTAAGGAAATAGACAAGTAACTCCGAGAAGATCAGAGAATACCAAAAGATGAACCCAAAGATACCCACACCAAGACACATCATAATTAAAAATCCAGGCATTAAATATAAAGAATCTTAAGGACTGAAGTCAGGAGCTTGGTGGAGTGAGAGATGTCCCCAGATCTCATGAAATAACAATAAGCCGAATATCTAGAACTCAACTAAAAAACACCTACAAAAAACCAACACACCAGCATGTCTGAGCATATGATCTGCATGTAATAGTTACTACAGGTAATAACTGCAGAAGTCAAGTGGTAGACCCGGAGAAACAAAAGAGCTGCCTCTTGCACCCAGAGCTTTTTGCAGGAAGGAGTTAGTGGAGAGGTGCTGCGGGTTCCCTGACAGTCCTCCCTGGGAGAGCTGTGAGCTCTATGCAGTGGCAGTGCCCGGGGACCAGGGCAGAAAGCAGAGAAGTGGGGACAGCAGAGAAGCAGGGATGGCAGAGAAGCAATAACTGATTATTACCATCCACATTTGCAAAACATAGCCCATTTTCCAACTCATGGGGTTCCTACCCCCATTCCTCTAAGACCAAAGGAATCTGATCAAACATTACCAAAATTGTCGCTAACAGTAACAGGGACTGAGACTGAGAGCAGCGTGCATAATTGAATATTTTTATATTAAAAAAAGCATTATTAAGACTTTATATAAAGCAAGTATGTAAGAGGCTGAGATGCCACCTACTGGAAACCAAAAGAAAAATGCCATCTCAGCAACAGGCTAAAGAGAGACCTCTATATAATAAATCTTTCTGGAAAAGAAGCAGAATACACTTTCATTAATGCCCAGGCAGAGAAGTGGTCCATTGAACATCATGAACAATCAAGGTGATAAGGCAGCTCAGAAAGAAAGACAAAAATCTTCAGAAAATAAATTTAAAGACATAGAAATAATGTGACTTAAATGATAGAGAATTCAAGATGATGGTACTTGTGAAAAAACTCAATGAGATCCAAAATAATTCTTATCAATAATTCCAGGAATTGAAAAAACAACTAGATCAGCATAATGAGTTCTTTAGCAAGGAGGTGGAAACCCTTAAAAAGAACCAAATATATCTTCTGGAGAAGAAGAACATGCTAAATGAGATGAAGAATGGAATAGCAAGTTTGGAAAATAGAGTCGACCAAATGGAGGAAAGGATCAGTGATATCAAAGACAGGAAACTAGAAATAAATGAAAAGAAATGAGAATCCAAAGAATGAAAAATAGTGAAAAGGAAATACAAGAACTAACTGATACCATCAGGAAAGGAAACATCATAATAATGGACATTATTGAAGCGGAGGAATAGACTCAGGGATCATAAAGCATTTTCAGACAAATAGTGAATGAGAATATACCAAATCTAAGGAATAAACTGGAGTCTGGAATTCAGGAAATCAATAGAACACCCAATTATGTCAACACAAAAAGGCCTTCACCAGACACATTATATTAAAATTGTCAGAAATCAATGACAAAGATAGAATCCTCAGGGCAGCCAGGGAGAAGAAGATAGTAACGTATAAAAGAAAATTCATTAGATTATCGTCGGACTTTTGAACAAAAACCTTAGAAGCCATAAAGGAGTGGAATCAAACACTCAAACTATTACATGAAAGGAATTACCAGCCTAGAATAATGTATCCTGAAAAACTCTTCTTTAGATGTGAAGGAGAAATAAATACATTTCCAGACATACAAAAATTGAGGGGATTCTCCACTACGAAGCCTGCATTACAGGATCTACTGGAAGGGGTCAGCTCACCTAAAACACAATGACAAAAACAAAACAAAAACAAAAACATAACTATGAGTAAGGCAACTAGCAGGCAGATAGAAGCAGAGTAGTGCAATCCTTATTAAGAATAGGACATTATAAGCTTAAACGTTAAGAAGAGAATTGCCATAGCAAGATAATAATGAATGTTCGGCATACATAGGGACAAATGGAGACAACAATAACTGAAAAAGGATTCAGAGACCCAAATTTGCAAAGGGGAATGTAGATATACAGCACATGCAGAAGAATGTGTGTGTGTGTGTGTGTGTGTGTAAAACTATCCTTTACCTATTTATAATGATTACCACATGCCAAGATTCAGAACTGAATTATATCACATAAAATAAGAAGGACCAGAGGGAAAATCCAACCAAAATTAAAAAAAAAAAACCTGAAAACAAAAACAGCAGCACAAGGACAAGGAAGCAATGGACACCGAACTACCAGAAAGCAAAAGATACAATGGATATAAGAAGAAATCCTTACTGTTGAATTGTAAACTTAAAACTTACTGGATTTCGTTAACCAATATCATTATAATGAGAGAGAGAGAGAGAGAGAGAGAGAGAGAGAGAGAGAGAGAAGGAAGGAAGGAAGGAAGGAAGGAAGGAAGGAAGGAAGGAAGGAAGGAAGGAAGGAAGGAAGGAAGGAAGGAAGGAAGGAAGGAAGGAAAAAAGAAAAAGACTCTTAAGGACGAGAAGAGAAAAGCAGTTAGTTACCTACAAGAAAGTACCAATAAGACTGGCAGCTGTTTTCTCAAAAGAAACTTTGCAATACAGAAGGGCTTGACACAAATTAGTCAAATGATGAAAACCCATAATCCACACTCAGGAATACTTTGTCCAGCAAAGCTGTCATTTAGAGTTGAAGGTCAGATAAAGAGTTTCCTGGACAAGAAAAACACTCAAGTAGTTCATCACCAACAAGCCAGTATTACAGGAACTGTTGGAGGGACTTTTTAAAGAAGAAAAATCATGTATCAAAAACAGATGGTAATGAGTAAAGTGAAGCAAAACAGGAAAAAGGAGAAAAGCCAATAAAGGTGAAATTTCAGGAAAATTTCAGGTTTTCCAATGACTATTATTTATATAGTAATAATATTGAAAAAATTTATTCATTTTAATATTTTTAATCAGCATATTGGATTTTTAAAACAACACTAATTGCACAACACAGTGCCAAGGATACTTGACTAAAATAAGGACCCAATTTTGGGAAGAGAGTTGAAGAGCATAGATGTACAGATATCTTTATTCTAATAAAATAAGGGTCATTAGATATTTTCTATAATTAAAGTAAAATAATTAAATGTGGAATAAATATTACATAAAGTTTCAGAGTTTAATAAAATAGAACATCAAAATATAATTGAATGGATGGAAGAAATGAAAGATGTTTGAATTTATGTTTGTGTCTATGTGTATGAATGTGAATGGTAGAGATATACGGAATGTGAATAGATGAATATGTAAAAATCCTGGATATATAATGGTATATGAAGTAGAAATACATATTTTAAACTCCAAGTTTAATTAAAATTAAATTATGCCTGAGGACATATATTAATAGGTGGAAACTTGACAGATTAAAAAACTGATTTTTTAGGTAATGTGGAATGACAATGTACTGAGCTAGTTCATTACATCTTGTTAGGTAGACATGAACAACATGTTGGAAAAATATATATGGCGTTAATTAAAGAACTGAAAACATGGAATTTTTTAGAGTAAGGTTTATATTCTCTAGTGAGCTAGAATAAAATAGAGTAGCTTATTTGTAATAACGTTGCCTATGAAATTCCACTTTAACTCTACTTGTTTATTGCTATATATCATTCAAAAGTAGATCCCACTGCATTCTAGTGCTTATCTGTGAGAAATGTATCTTCCCAATAGAATATTTAATTTTGTTTTCTCTTTTAATATTTAACCTGTTGTGTATTTTGACATTATTATAATAAATTTAACAAACAACATCCATAATAATCCTCTCGTACTTGAAGAAACCACTGATTTTCTCCTTGTATCAGTTATGTTCAAATTAAATAAAAAGAAGAGCACGCCAGAACATAGATTGAAACTATAAGTTTTCTTTAGTAAAGATTTTATTTACAGATACTGAGGAATCTCAATCATGAAGTAGTCAAGAGTGGTTACCTGCGGGGATTCAACTTTAGATTTGTAAAGGGGAAATGCACCATAGTTTTCTTTTCTGAGAAATTTTAACCAAGTAAATATAATTATAATAGCACTAAAAATGAATACTATTAAATTACTTTTATAAAGAACTTAGGCTGTTCTGTGGAAGGCTAAGTGTGCATGTAGGAAAACCAATTAGACAATGATTTTAGTGTCAAGATAGCGAGAAGTGAACACGTGATGGGCATTAGGAAGTAAGATCAATGGGAACTGGTCACCGGTGGGTACATGAGAGTAGATTAGGATCCTGTGTACTGACCTGGTGCTCAGGGTCAGAATGTAGGTCCAGCCAGTTTTAGGGAATTAGGCAGAGTGTTGAGGATGGGGAGAGAAAAGTCGTATGTCAGAAACTAGTTGGGAACCAGTGGTCTTCACTAAGCCACTTAAGTCTTGAAATTAACTGGAAGACAGTAGTACTTAGGAGTATACATTCTAGTATTTGATCTGAAGTTTCAAGCTGGATTGAACTATACCAATTGAATACACTGGAGAAATATTGAATTGAGCCTCAGTTTATTTGATAAGTTTGCACAATGGGGATACTCATCTCACCAAATCATTGTGAGGGTTAAATGGAATAAGTAAGTCAAGGGTTAAGCACAGTACTTGGCTAAGAGTAAAGTCTGAATGAAAGCTAATAACTATTATTAGTGAAATATCCATTAAGCGGTACATCATCAGGGTGACATAAGATATTCTAAAATAGGAATTAGCAAGACAATTAGCTTAAGTCTTCAGGTCAAAGATAGCTGTGTCCACCATCATCCACCCATTCAAATAAGACACTAATCAGTAGTCATCATTCAAGGAGTGTAGACTAGGTCAGATCTGTAAGTCATTCAGACCACTTTTTACTTCACAGTTCTCTATGTACATCTTTAAGATACTAATTTTATACTCATTTTGCTAGGAAAGAACATATACATGTCTCAAATAATTGTATTATTTAAAAATTCACTTTATGTGGCATTCCACCCATGTTCCGCAAGACACCTAAAGGACTATCTTACACATATCATGATAAAACGTAAAATACACACATGCTGAATGAATGAAGCGAAGGTTAGCATTTTATAGTAGAAGTCTAGTATTATTAACCTGAAGTATCAAGTCAAACTTAAAACCAATATTTATCTATGCAATAATTGATTATTTATACTCCCAATAACTATTAATTAAAAGTGTTCAAATCTAGAAACTAAGAAAAATGGATTAGTTCAAAATTGGCAGAACACTGAAAGATTAGTTGTGTTTGTGTGAACTGCTCAATGCTCACCTGAGAATGTGATCGTGATCCCTGGTGCTTTTGAATTCACAGTTGAATCTCTAGAATCTCCAGACATTTATACCCAAAGGAAACAATAATAAAAACATGACTACTATATAACAACAATGACTCACTTTATTGCTGTAAGATGAGTGAATTCTTATTTCAAGGGGTAAAACTTGGCTTTTGTGAGAAACTTAATGCAATTTCTATTTACTATTTGAGAACACTTTATTCTCTATCGTTGTATTGTACTCACGAGCCATGATACAGAAACAGGGCAAATGTAATCCAACCAGTAACCTTAACTGAATTCACCTGTTTCAAGTCTGTTTAGTGGGATAATCTGGCATAAGTCACTGTACCAGGTTTTCTCATTGATTCACCTATTACACCAGAAACTCAAAGGTATTTCAGGCTATCTAAACTTGGCACTCAACTACAATGCTAACAAATTCGCTAGCTTTGAGATGCTTTGCAGATTTACTGTTAAAATACATCCAGAAAATTTTGAGATGAGATTTAGCTTGGCAATCAGCTGAGTGAATCTGGGTAAACTTCTGAACTTTTTAGGCTGTAACTTTATAAGCTGTATATTATGTTGAAACTAAAATTATTTCATTCAATAATGCTTTAATTATAAAGCATTGTTACATTAAAATGATTTGTTTGAATAAATATATTTAATTATATCCTAGATGTTAAACTTATGTTTGCATAATGATTAGATTGACATTTCAAACAACATGGTAAAACAATATTTTATATGTAAATGTTAATTGTCCATAATAAATATATAGTAGTTGACTTCATTTATAACCTTAATATTATAATTTCTTTCTGTTTGTTCTTTATCCTGTCAAAAATATAATTCTTTTAAAAATGGTTTCCTCTTACTGATAGAAAGTGTAAAGTTTCTGATTAATTAGGCACTTATTTTATACATTAGCTGTCAGACAGTAGAATAATCATTTTTTATCCACCCATTTCCAAACAACTTGACTTCATTATGAGTATTATTTAATTTCATTTATAAAATAGTTACTAAAGGAATGGAATGAATTCAAACTGAGATTCACAACTGGTTTCTATAACTTGCTAGATAAACTTAGGGTAACACTTATTGTCAAAATAAGTTTCCTCATCTATAAATAAATGTCCTTAAAAGTATTTCAAGGACATTAAAATAAAACTATATATCTAAAATTCTTAACCTTGTGGCCACCATTTAGTCAGCTTTCCAAATGTTATCTTTTACTCAGTCTCTATTACATACCTGTATTTATACATGTTTATCTTTTGGTTATACTAACCATTCCTTTTGCTATTCTCGTAAGTCTTAAGTTTTCAATGTTTAGATTAAAAGCCACTTTAAGAGTATTTTATAAATAGATAATACAAAGAGACAAAGATCTACATTATTTGAAGCAGATTCACTAGTGTTTGGACTAAAAATAATTTTTGAATGTGGAAGACTCATTACACATAAATATAAACTGGGCTCTAAAGTTAAAAAAAATCAAACTTAAGTAATTCGTGCATCATAATATCTGTGTGTATTAATGACAATGAAACTATGAGAATGTATAACTTCTTTCATGTAATGTTTCATCCCAGGTTCCTTTGGTAGCATAAAAATTATGTCATGGGTTCCCTATGAGAT
>PVKZ01006583.1:0-33091 GCA_004027375.1 Macroglossus sobrinus | reverse complement strand
CAAGCCGGCCACCTCGTTTAGCGTCCAGCCTCGGAACAGTGTCACGTGACGAGCCCGGCACCTGGACAGCTGTGCTTGAAACGGCGGGATCATTTCATTGCAGCGAGTCCTCACTGGACGCCGGTTCTGTCGTGTCTCTCACGACCTACAGCGGCGACAGCGGCAGGCATCCCTGAGTCATGTGACCTTTCGGTCCCCCGTCCAGAGGGGCCGTGCTGGGCCCTCTCAGCCGTACGTTTCGCGCATCAGAGGACCTGTGGGGAGTGTGCGGTGCGCCACGAAGCGACTTCCTGAAGCCGAAGCGAGGCCTTGGATGGCGCCGCCTCCGGCTGGTTCTTCCCGCCTGACTGAGAACGCCTCGTGGCCCTCGGAGAGGACGGGCCGGCCAAGGCCCGTCACCCGGATCAGCGCCGACGTGGTCCCCACTTCCCGCCTGAGACGGGCCGGCTGGTCCTGCCGCCTTCCCGGCCCGCGCGGAAGGGCGCGGTCTGGACTGACGTTGCATCCTGAAGAGCAGCCACATGGCTCCCCACGCCCCCCCGCGTGACTGTTCCCGCGGGCGGGGACCTTGTGGGCCCGCTGCCTCCTAGCACATCACGACCCTTACCCAGCGTGTGGGTGACGCGCGCGCGTCGCCCTCAGGCCCTGAGGCAGCTCCGGGAACTTGGTGAGGCTCCTGCCACCGACCGGTCGGGCCAGAGTACCGCGTGAGTGTCACGCAGGCATCGCTGCCTGGTGTCCCATGCTCGACAGGAGCGGGGTGCGTGTCCCGCTTGCCTGCCCAGCCCCGGTGTGGTCCCAGAGGAGAGACACCTGCTCGTGCACGAGTGTCACCCACAGACGTGGGTGCAGTGGCTCCACCTCGTGGACAGTGAGTGTGAATCCCGTGCCGGGCGCTCGCACACGAGCGCACACTCGGGGTTCCGCGCACAGCGGCGAGCCCTCCGTGCTGTTCCGGCGGGCCTGCGGTCGCGGGCGGAGAGGAGGCCCTGGGTCTGTGCTGTCTCATGTTCCGCCGCGGCAGTGAGGACGCGAGCACAGTGGGCCCGACAGGTGGACCCAGAGCGGTCACCCATGCACAGGGCAGGCGTCCGCCCACACCCTCTCCGCGCGGTCTCCGACTCGCCGGGTCCAGGGCCTCGGCTTCTGTTGGTCTGTGTCCCGTGGAGGACGGACGGCACCCGGTCCCCGCTCCCCGCTGTGCCACGTCAAGTGGCACGAAGGAAAGCCCTCTGTCCTGTAGTGTTTTGTCTCCTGTCGTCTGTGTGGACAGTGACACGGTGCCCGCTGCCACTCTTGGTGAGACGTTTGGGAAGAGAAAAACCAAGGGTGAATGGAATGGAAGTGATTTCGCCTTTCAGTTCGTTGAACACCGTGGGACAGAGCCCGCCGGGCAGGCTCGCCGTTCAGCGTGGCACGGGGCGGCCGGAGCACGTGGCGAGGGGCGCTCTGAGCGGCCCCCGGGGAGCGGGGGTCCTGCTCGGTCCCCGTGGGCAGAGCTCGGCCCTGCAGGCATCTTCTTCCCGTGTATTTCCTCTGTGCGCGTTCTCTTTCCCCTTGTCCCTCAGGGTATTGGCCATCTCCCGGTGGTGACAGTGACACGCAGAGAGTGCACGCACTCAGTGTCCCAGACGCAGCTGCAGGAGTAGAAACCGTGTGTGGGGCGGGGCCAGGCGGGATTCGAGGCCTGTCCGGGCCTCGTACGAGAGAGAGCACGCCAGGCTCCTGAGCACGGGCCGCGTGGCCCTGCGGCCCCATCGTACCCCAGCGTGACGGTCTCGCCTCTGAAGCACCTTTCCCTTGGCAGTCCCCGATGCAAGATGCGGAACAGAAGACAGTTTTCTCGTGTCACTCGGCTCAGTTACGTTCACGCGTCGCCACTGGCCTACTAGTCTTCGGTAGAGGCGTTTAAGGAAACACCTTCCTGGGATGTTGCTTCGAGGGTTAAACTTTCCCTGTTTAAGAATCGGGTGGGAGTTTAGGGGACTGTCACCTGCAGCACCTTGTCGGCCGGTTCCCGCCAGCACGCCATGTGGCGAGGGGACGGGGGCCCTCAGAACCTGGAGGCGCCTGTCCTGGCCGCACCGGGTGCTGTCAGTCTCCCAGCAGGTGCTGTTCGTTCCGCAGGAGGCCGGGGCTCGGTTTAACACGGCCCAGGGAGCAGGAGGCTGGGTCCCCGGCGTTACGATCGGCTGCCTGGCAAGGCTTTTCTTTTGTGACCTTTTGATTTTTTTGTTAACTGTTGTAACCAGATAGCTGTTGTGTTTTAAAATATTTAAAGGAAGAAGTCGTGTAAATACTTTGTAAACAGGATCATTTGTACTTGAACTGTAGGATTTTAAAGGGCACTGATACCCCACCACACAAAAGGTACAATAAAATGACCTTTTTATATGTTTCCTTTTGTGTTTCATAGAAAACTGTTCAAATGAGATGTTATTTGTGTTTATTTCACTTGCGTTAAGAAAAAACTAGAAGGAAACGCGCTGGAGACAGATACTCTCTCACCACCCGCTGTAGAAGGGACTAGAAGGAACGGAGTGGGCGTGAAGGGTTCCGTGGAAGTTGCCGTCTGCCTGCCGAGCCCACGTCCACCCGGCCGCGGACTTCTAAAGCCACATGTGGAGGAAGGACCGCTGCGTGTAGGTGCCACCGCCACTGCCGTGTCCCTCCACGTCCTGCCACCCGCAGGCACCGGGCTCCTGGCAGGCGGGTCCGCCACGGTGCGCGCGCGCCTGACCACGCTCCGGTGGCCCGCCCCACACTCGCGCTGCTTCTCTGCCTTCCCTCTCGCTCTCCTTCTTTTCTTCTTGGGGAAAAAACGTGTCTGGTTACCAAGGAAAGAGAAAAAAACACTCTTTAGAAAGATTGCACACTTAATCTCAAGTACCCGGAGAGGTCTGTGGTTGGTTCTGGAATCTTCTCTTCCTCTGCAGAATCGGGCCTGCGGATTTGGGCTTGCATTTCACACCCCAATACTGTAGCTCTCGCCTGCGTCACCCGCATCCAAGACAAGCTGGGGGTCGTGGGGAGCCCCAGGGTCCTGTGCTCTGGGCTGCGTGTCTTCCCTGCTCCATTCGCGGCCTGCGCCAGCCACGCCGCAGTGGGAGCTGATCTAGAGGCCCTGTCTTGCGGGGTGAGTCAGGGTCCGTGAGTTTAGGGGAGCAGAGCGCAGCTGGGAACAGGGCTAAGGGGTCAGTTGCAGGATCCCGCGATGCCCGGATGGAGCTGCTCTTGTACCTGCGCATGAGCAGAATGTCCTGGAAACGTCAACACTGCCCCTCTGGGGAGGTGGGGGTGCTCAGGAGTAAAAGGGGGCCACGTTCTGTTCGGCATAACGTTTTGGTTGCTTGAGCGGCCCGCTGTGTGCACGAATCATTCTTACCCCACTCAGGAAGCCGGCTTGAGGCGGCGGCCCCGCCCCTCCCTCCGGCCCCGCCCCTGCCCCGCTCGGCCCGCGCCTGCGCAGTGCCTGCCCGCGCCGCCACCCGGCTGGCCGGCCAGTGGGCGGAGCCCCCGCCACCACACACACGCGCGCGCGCGCACACACACACACACACACACACACACACACACACACACACACACACACACGTCGGTGGGCGGAGCCCCCGCCACACCCCCGGCAGCACCTGTAAGCCACGCGCTGTGTCCGCGTCGGGGCGCTGCTCGGGGCCACCCTCCTCCCCCCGCCAGCTCGGACCCCGCGCCTCCCCGCACGCGAAGTCGCCCGCCACGGCAGCCCCCTCCCCGGAGCCTGGCACCTGTCGCCCGCGCCCCGATTCCCTCCCCAGCGCGCCCCGCCGGGCCGGCCCCGGGGCGCTGTCCGTGGTGCTGCCGCCCCGAGCGCCCCGCCCAGCGCCCGAAGGAGGCGGCCGTGCAGAGTCCCCTGCCCAGGCCGGCACCTCCCGGCCGCGGCGGGGACACCCCCCCTCCATAGGCGTCTCGGGTCGCAGAGAAGACTCGCGGCGGCCGCTGCACTGAAGCCACCGCGAGCCACTCGTGTGACCAAGACGCCTACACGCGCCCGGAGCTGGGCGAGCGGCGGGCGCGCGGCCCTCCCAGCGCCTGTCCGGGCCCGCTCCGCTCCGGCCGGTCCGGCTGGGGAGCGGTGCCGCCCCCCACCCCGCCCCGGGCCCGCATCAGGCCGCAGACCGGGCTTCCGCTCCGCGGCGGCGCATTGCACCGGACCCGGACCTGGCCTCGGCGTGCGGTTGGCTGTCCCGCGGGGGCGCGGGCCGCCCAGCCCCTCGCGGTGGCGCAAGCCAGCCGTGGTGCACGCCCTTCCGCGACCCTTTGCCCGTGGACGGATTCTCCTGTCGGACTGTGTCTGCGCAATGCTCACGTCGCAGCGATAGGCAAACCGCTTCTTTCCCTAAATGGAACAGGTAGGTTTAGGGGGTGACGGTGTGACACAGTAATTCTGGGCACGACTTTCTGTACTCCTGGGCCTGTGGACACAAAACTGACGTGATAACTCACAATATAAAAAAATAAATATAAATGGTGATTATAAGTTTTCATCCTAGCTACTGAAAATGGTTGTTTTACTATTTAAAGTCAATCATGGAAGGAACTTTGACAGGTGTCGGGAGGGTCATGCATTTGTCAGGCAATGTTTACATACTCTGAAAGTCTTAGAAGTATATGATTTTCAGGAGTGACCCTAAGAACTACGGGGCGCCACACTTTTTGACCAGAGGAACCAATGTTTAAAACGTATTCTTGGTCCCCTGGAAGTTTTGGTGACACACACCTTATAAGAGAATGCTGCAGGAACATGCTTGGCCCAGAGGTGGGGTGCTGGGGCGCCCTGAGGTTTTGGGGGACTGTGCTTGCTTCACCCCAGCTGTCACCGATTACATACTCCTTCCTGGCTGGTTGACTTCTCTGAATCCCACGATACTTTGGAAAACTTCACTTTGCCACAGTAATTGTTTTCATACCTTGTAATGAGATATTTGTAGTGTTTTTATTTTATTTTTTTAATCAAAGTTGCCCTACATACAGTATTACGTTAGTATCAGGTGTTCAACATCATAATTCTACATTTTAAATTAACGTTTAAATATCGCAAGTACATCCTCGTGAGAATTCAAACAACATAGAAAAATAAGAATTCCCAGAAAGTTACATGATCTTCCATATCCGAAGACTTTTGCCCGTTGAAGGGCGACAGGGCGACCTGCTGTTGCATCGTGCTGCTTGCTTTTCCTTGGTTACTTGCCCCCGCTGGCCACCTCACTGGCCACGTCTGTAAGTACTGGCTAGATTCCTCCCCATTTCCCCAGGTGAATTGTTTTTATTTATTTGTTGGAGCTCTTTGTATATTAAGGATATTTGCTCTTTGCAGCTGCAAATGTTGCCTAGATTTCCCCTTGGTTATTTTTGTCTTTTTACTTTATTTGTTTAGGACATTTTTATGTAGTCATTTTTCACTGTACGTTACCGTAGGTCTAACTCAGATCCAAATATGTGAGGCCCATTTTAAAGAGTGTCCAGGGCTCCATTCTAAGTCCAAAATCATATGACGAGATGTTAGAATTTTTCTCAGAAAATAGTAAATAAATCAAGGAAATAAAAGAAGTATAGGGATACAGAACATGACCAGCACAAAAATTATCCCCTTTAACTACATATGTGTGTACATATATATCAAATGTACGTATGTGCGTGTGTGTGCATAAACTTACACTCAACAAAGTAAAATAATCCTTTTAAAGTATACATGGACAATTTTTATTAATTGACCCCAAAGGAAACCTCAGTAAAATTGAAACAGCCCCTGTGGGCCATCCTGTGTGCAGTGAAATCAATTGGAAATCAATTACTGAACTGAAATTAAGTAAATTTACCTGGAGCGTTGATACACGGGAAAACACACTTTATAAATCTTTGAGTGAATTATGGTTCTACGTTTTTTAAAAACTTAAATCGAGTTGTCAGATTTTCAGAAGCGCTCTAGAAGTCAGCCTGTAAACCTGTATGAGCACAGTAGGCCTTGCCCCGTGATGCCTTTGAGTGACGTATTGATAGCCAATATATCAGCCACCGGATCAAGAGAGTGGTACGCCCACATGCCGCTCACCTTCCAGTAAAGGGCGAGCCATCCCCAGCACCCTGTTTCAGTGTCCTGAGCTTGTGTGAGGCTTGTCTGAGCTGGAGCAGACTAAGTGCCTCCAGGCAGACGCCCCCACGGGCGCCCACCGGCAGGTGGCACTCAGGACCTCGGAGCCGGGAACTCCCGCCGTCCCCCACACCGCCGACTGCCCCTGGCCTGCGAGACCCCAGAACTCCCGCTCTCACTGTAGGGATCAGGGTCAAGGCCTTGGCGTCTCCGACCGGCCGGCCCGGGCCCCCTGCTGAGGCTGAGGCACTTAGCCGGCGTGGGCTGTTCTAGGCAGTTTGACAATGAACGTTGTAGGTTCCGGGAAGAATGAGAAATATCCGTGTTTTATTCAAGCTCGCTTGATTGTAGCGTTAACTTATTTGACTTTTAAAATTTTCATTGTAAAATAGACAGAACATCAAATTTGCCATCTTGTTGGGTTGTTTTTAAAGCGTCATTTTTTCCAGGATGCGGGTACGTCGTTAGTTAAGGTCCCATTTGTGTTATTTCCGGCGCACGTGTGTTCCGTGAGCCTTGTGGATGGTATTTAGCCGGATGAACCGGTTTCTTGTCCTCTGTGTCCCTGGGTGAGCTTTTAAGACGTTGGGGGCCGCTTCACTTTCAGGTCATTTCATTTCAAGGGTGTGCTCCGTCTGAGTACCCTGGAGAAGCAGCGGGTAGCTCCTCACGAGGGACTTCACCCGCTTGACTGAGTGGGGTGTCGCTGTGGCTTCGCGGGGTGCTCGTCCTGCTTCGCCAGGTCAAAGTTTTAGAGAGACATTTCCAGTATGGGGGGGCTCTCATTCCATCCCCCCCCACGCGCCCTCCCCAGTCCGCGGCACTCCAGGGCCCTCCCCTGCTGCTCACGCGTGTCACTGTGCCGTGCAAGACCTTTGTCGCCGGTGGCTCGTCCCCCACCAGCGGTGCCGCATGCTGCGTTGAGCATCTGAACTGGGCTTAAAGCTTCCAGTGCCCAGGGGCTGGTTTCATCCTTTCCTGCCCACTCGTGAGTCAGTGACGATGGCAAAGAACGGTGGTTCGACCGTGTTCATCCGAAATCACGCGGTGGCAACTCAGTCACGTCCCCTTTTCAGTAGGCCCCACCCTCTGAGTGCGAAAGGTGAGTGTCCATCAACTTCGAAAACCTAAAGAATGATTCTCCCTGTTGCCTCCCGTCCCTCCAGGTACTTCCTCCCAGGTCAAGGTTGCGACAGGAAAGGATGGGCAGCCTGGTACTCCCGTTGCTATAGCAACCCAGCTTCCTCCCAGCGTTTCCAGTGCTTTTCATCCCAGCAGCAACCAACCACTTCAGGTACTTTTCGACGGCCCTGGAATGTCGCCTCAGCCCAGCTTTTCTCCACTCGGGTTTGGGGGGTTTGGTATTCTCTGCAGGAATCCAGGTATTTTCCAAGAGCCCGTCTTTTGCAGTTAAAAATCACATATTGGAGGGCGTTATGAAGTCACATTCTTTTTCCTGTCGTTTAGATTAAGCCGTGTTTGTCTCTGGGTCGTGGGGACTTACATCTCTTAGCATCTCAGCATGGATGTTCTTCATTTTTATTTCCTTTTCTCAGATATTTGCTTTCTGATGCTTTTGGTGTGATTGTGGCCTCTCTCTCCTCCCTTTGTTGGCCTGCCTTTATATGAGTACATTCTGCAAATGATTTCCTTGCTAGAGTGAGTTTATTCTATTCTCGAGACACGTCGTGGTGATGAGTAGCAAAGCACAGAGATTCTAGTTTTCGGAATACGAGGAAATGCCTGGTGTCCGCAGCTCAATTACTGAAAATTGTGTTTAATTGTGGTAAAATACACAGAATGCGGTATTTCCCACTTTAACCATTGTCAGGTGCACATCTCGGTGGCTTCGAGCACATTCACGGTGTTGTGCAGCCTCAGTGCCATCCCGAGGACTTTCTCACATTCCCAAACAGTGTCCCCACTGGACACTCACTCCCCAGGTCGCCGGTGCCCGGCAGCCAGCGCAGCAGCCAGCGCAGCCAGCGCCCTGCATCCGGGCCCCTGTGCCATCAGGCCAGGGTCCTCTGGTTGTACCGTCCAAGACCTTGTGAGCCGTGTGGTCCCAACGCCCTGGGAGGCGATGTCACCTGGGAGTGCTTCTCACTCGTTAAGAACCCGTGATTGGACGGCTGGGGCCTAGGGCGGCTTTCCGGCCGAAGCCACTTGTGGCCAGGACACGCAGTCAGCTGGGCGGGCGGCGGCAGCTTGCTGCCCTCCAGTGGCTGGAGGTTTCCTGGGTGGACTGTGGCAGTGACAGAGCCCTCGCTGGACGCTGCCCAAGCCGCTCAGCGCCACGGGCCGGCTCGCGGCCTACTCGTGTCCTCCACCCGCGGTGTCCCTGTCCTTTGGTCCTGGGCGGAGAGGCAGCGCCCCCGTCCCCAGCCCGCCACAAAGCGGTGTCTCCCGCAGTGCCCAGGCCTGTGGGCCTGGCTGTGGCCGCGGCCCCCAGAGCCCAGCATGCCACTCAGGGCTGAGGGTGGGAGGGAGCCCCTGGGCACAGAGGGGCATGGGGTGGCCGTTCAGGGTGAGCGGCGTGAGGGGCGCCGAGGCCCCCACACGGCAGCATCAGACACGGCGCCCACAGGGCCCGGCGACACGTGGGCCGCTGCCGAGCGGCCAGGGACAGAGGGGTTCAGGCGGCAGGACCGGAAGTGAGCCTTCGGGGGTCCTGCTGGGCGCGGTGAGTTGCTCACTGCCACGGTGTCGCTGGGAGGGCTGGCGGAGTCTCCCGTGACGAGCTGGGTCCGTCTGACCCGGCGCCGCGCGCACGGTCCCCTTCCTCTCGCTCACGTGCATGCTCGGCGTCCCGGCGGGCCCCGTGTCTCCTGCACGCCCCATGGGGAGTTAGATGCCGCCGTGAACGTCCCAGCTTTGAAAGTGGATCTTTCCCCGTCCCTCCTAGTGACAGCATTGTCCTTCGCATCTCAAACCAGGAGGCCCCTTAGGAAAGGAGCACGGAGCGGGCACGTTGTCACCGATGGCTTGTCACGTGCAGACCCTGTCCCGAGACGTTGGCTCTGCCCGCTCAGATGCGACTGTCCCTGCGTTCCGTGCGAAGCGCTGGATCTGGGGCATCTGGAGAGTCGGGGGACACCAGCCTGCCCGCGGGGGTAAGGAATCGACCCCAAGGGAGGTGATCCTGACGGGGGCTTCTAAATGGCGTGTGTGGGACAGACACGCGCGTCACGTCTATGTGTGGGATGGTGGCAGTTGTACTCTTCACGCTCATCTGCAGTTTCCAAGTTTTTTACGTGATCAGAAAACAGCGTGATTTTTATATAATAGAGAAACTGCAACATTTGAGTCAATCCAATTATAAGCCACTAAAACGGACTGCTTATGCTTTCAGCAGGTTACGCTATTTCATGTCCGTTGCAACTGTCGTTTTGCAGTGTTTAAATCTGAGACAAAATTTCAATTAAGATCCCAGGGACCTGAACGGGAGCGGTCAGTGGTTTCCTTCCACTGACGTTCTGTGTAAATAACTCTTCAGGGCACAAAGGCTGACGAGGAATCCAGCGTTTGCAAAAATCACTTGTTCACTAAGAATGAGCAAAGCTCCCTGTACACACCCCACTGATTTCATTATACTAGTGATTTTTTGTAAAGACCACAATAACAGTTTCCAGCTTTCATTATAGCAGTTTAATTTATAAATTAAAAAAGTATAAAGGCGTAATTCTTGTGCTCTAGGAAAAGCACTGCACGGGCCGAGCCCCTAGGAGCACCGCTGACGGCTCACGGAGAGAGCGAGTGCTGGGCCCTCGGCTCCCGGACCTGAGCAGCGAGTGTGGGGGCACGGCCGCACGTGGGTCCCGGCCACCGTCCTCGTCCTCTCACGGGGAGCGACAAGGAATCCAGTGACGAGGGGGCCCGGAGTCCAGGGGCCTGGCCAGGCTGCGGGCCCCCGAGGTCCTGTGCCTTTGGCTCCCAGCCCGGGCCCCCGGGCCCCACACGGGCCGCACCCTGCAGTGGAGGCCGCCAGGCTGTACGTCCGCCCTGCGATCACCTAGGCCGCCTTCTGCCTCTGCTCCTCCTGCAGGGGCGGAAAGGGGCTCAGTGCTGCCTCCCAGTGGCCTGCACCGTGAGGAGTCCCCCACCTGAGGAGAGCAGTCCCTCCTGCCTGCCCTCCCCCCCAGGCGTAGGCCGCGGAGCGCCCTCGGGCCCCTGGAGGCGGAGGCCCCACCTTGATGGCGCTCTCCAGCTGGGACAGCGCCTCCTCGTAGCGTGGGACCAGCGGCTGCAGGAGCTCGGCGGGCACCTCGTGCCGCTGCAGCTGGGGCGCCCCCGCTTCAGCCAGCATCCGCAGGAAGCGCTTCTCCTGTGGGGGAGCGGCCAGGTGTCTGCAGGGGCTGCCGCACCCCCCGTCCCTCCTGCCCCCACACCCCTGCCCGGCCTGGTGGGGCCCCGGCCTGACCTGCACCCGGAGCAGCAGCGTGAAGGCCTGTCCCGTGTTCCCGGCGCGCGCCGTCCTTCCAACCCTGAAACCAGCCCGGGCCTCAGCGCGGTGCAGCTCCCCCCACCCCACCCCCGCCGCCCCCCCAGCACGCCCCGGGCCCGGCCGGCGCTCAGCTCACCGGTGCACGTAGGTGCGCAGGTACTGGGGCGCGTCGTAGTTGACCACCAGCTGCACGGCCCGCACGTCGATGCCGCGGGCCGTGGCGTCTGTGCTGATGAGGCTGCGGGGCGAGGAGCTGTGAGGGGCCAGCACCCCACTCCCACCCGCGGGGGCCCAGGCAGGCCCCGGGCGCGAGCGCCCCGCCCCGGCACTCACAGCTGAATCTTCCCCTGCTCGAACTGCTTCAGGACCGCCTTCCGCCGGCCGGGGCCGTGACGGGAGGAGAACTCGGCCACGCTCACACCCCCGAAGGCCTGGACCAGCAGGAAGAGCCTGGTGGGGAGAGCTGGGGCTGGTGGGCCGGGGCCAGGCACGCCCGCCTGCCCTCCTCCCCGCCCGCCCCGCGGAGCCGCACCTGTGGGAGTTCTCGCGGGAGTTGGTGAAGCAGAGGACCCTGGAGAAGTTCAAGTCCAGGATCAGGTGCAGGACCACCAGCGGCTTGGAGCGCAGGCGGCAGGGCACATAGTGGTGCTGTGGGGACAGCACGGGATTGGCCGGGTCCCGGGACGGTGGTCCCTCCCCCCACCGAGCGCCCGCTCACCGTGAGCCCCGTGGGGAAGCTGTACTTCCCGCCCGAGTCCCCGTCCCCGTCCACGTCGGCATCTGGGGGGCCCCTGCCCGCCAGCCCCGTGGAGAAGAGCCGCGGCTGGTAGAGGCCGAGCTGCTGCAGCTTCTCGGGGTTCTGGGTCAGGGTGGCTGAGAAGAGCAGCTTCTGCAGTGGCATCTGGGGACAGCTGATGCTGAGAGAGGGGCAGGCGCTGGGAGAGCGGTCCTGGCCTGGCCAGCCGCCCTCCTGAGCCCCGAAACGGGAGGAGTGGGTCTCAGAGACGAGACTGGGGGGCCGCGCGCGGGGCGGGTACCTGGCAGCGGTCACGACCTGCGGCAGCCGCCGCTGCAGCAGGGCGAAGGGGTCCGGGTCCCCCGCGCTGGGGAAGGCGGCCGCCAGCACGCGCGGCAGCCAGGACTGGTGCATGCTGTCCACCATGCGGTCGGCCTCGTCGATGACCTGCGGGCGGCAGGAGGCCTGGTGTCTGGCGGCCGAGAGCAGCGAAGGCCCCCGGCCCGCCGCCCCCCGAGTGCCGGGCAACCTACCAGGAAGCGCAGGTGCCAGAGGCTGAAGCCCGGGGTCTGGTCCATGTGGTCCACCAGGCGGCCCGGGGTGGCCACCACGATGTCAGCCAGGCAGCGGAAGCCGTCGGCCCTGCGGGGCAGAGCGCAGCTCGGAGGGGCCCCGGGCAGGGGGCTCCCTCCCGCTCAGCGGGCCCGCGTCCCCACGCAGCCCCCGGCCCGGCGGGACCTACGTCTTCTGGACGAGGCTCTCCTGCTCCTTGGCCAGCGACTTCTGCCCGGTGACCAGGGCCACGCGCAGAGGTGTGGCATCCGTGTACAGGTTGAACACTTTGCTCACCTGGAAGCGGGGACAGGTGTCAGCGGCTGCCAGGCCCCGGGTCTGAGCCCGGGCGTGGGGCCCGCGTACCTGCTGCGCCAGCTCCTTGGTGGGCAACACGACCAGGGCGCGGACCCGGCACACGGCTCGCGGCAGCAGGGCCTGCGGGGGAGGGGTCGCCTGCGTCACCAGGGCCAGCACCTGCCTGCCAACCGCCCTCGGAGGGCAGGGCCCTCGCACTCACCTGCACCACAGGGATGACGAAGGCCAGCGTCTTCCCACTGCCCGTCGGGGCTGAAACACAGAGGTCGCTGGGCCGGTAGCCGCCCCTGCCCACCAGAAAGCCGCCGGCTGCGCCCTCCAGGACAGCGGGGATCACCGCGGCCTGGACTGGACAAGGGGGGCGAGGCGCCTGTCACACCCGTGTGGGGACCCCCCCCCAACGGGACAGGTACGCAGTGCGTCTGTGGCCAGCAAGCTGGGCTGCCTTCCGCAGGGAGCGCCAGCACCTGACCCCGGGCCCTGCCCAGCGCGGGCGCACCTGGAAAGAAGGACGTGATGCCGTGTGCCCGCAGCCGCCTCTGCAGGTCGGGGTGCACCTCGGGGACGTCCTCAATGGGCACCAAGTCTTCGGTGACATTCCTGCTCACACAGCTTGGCTCAGCCAGCCACGCTGGCAGGAACGGCTGGACCTATCACCAAGGGTGTGAGAAGCAGCCCCGGTGACTGCTCCAGGCCCCCCTGGCCAGGGCGGAGGCCGGCAGAGAGCAGGACGGAGGCCGCGATCCTCCAGCTGGTGTCCTGGCGTCCCTGCCGCCCACTGCCCAGAGCAGATCCACCTGGGGCTTCCCCTCACGCCTACGTGAGCCGAACCCGCAGGGCACCCCAAGGCCCTGCGAGGCCTGGCGCTCGCCTGCCCCCAGGAAAGTAGCAAAATACAAAATGAACGTTCAGGAGTGGGTTGCATTTTTATATACCAATAACAGACCACAAGGGAAATAAAAGTAAGAAAACGACCCCATTTGCAATTGCATTAAAAAGAATAAAGTGCCTAGGAACACATTTAACCCAGAAGGTGAAAGACCCATGCTCAGAAACAGCAGGATGTTGAAGAAACTGAAGATGCAGATAAATAGAGGCAGACACCATGCTCACAGGGGGGAGGCTCAAGCGTCAACATGGCCCAGAGCAGGCCACAGATTCAATGCAATCCCCATCGGAGAACTCGAGTAATCCTAAAATCTACATTAACCAACAATCCCAGCCTCGACGCAAGCCTCGAGTCTGACTTTTCTCAATAGCTACACTTTAGAAAGTGGGCTGAATGGCTCACTTTGGGAGAGCACTTTCGAGAACACCTCCCTGATGATCTCCCTGGCAGACAGATAAACAGAGAGATGAACGTTGTACGAATATCAACACAAACGACAACCAGAAAAAATCATCTGTGGTCACCGCAGTCCAAAACTCTGCCTGCGTGCCCGTCTGTTACGGTGTCTCCTCCCCCACAATCATCACCATGTGTGCGGGGCTGGAAAGCTGTAGATTAGGACACTAAAATAAACATGGGTCACCCCAAAAAGAACCATAGGGATAACTCATGGACTAAAATCCCCCGAACGCGCCCCTCCCAACCCAAGGCCCCGACATCTGTGGGACGCCCCACAGAACACCCAAACTCGGCTCTCAGGAGTGACCGCTACTCACTTAACCACGGCACGGGACACTTGACACCGTGGGTTCACGTGGCGTACCCCAACTGCCCCGGGCCACGACACGCCCGGTGGATCCAACAGCGCTGACCCTCCGTAAGAGATAGAGACACTCGGAGGAGCATGGCTGTCTTGGTATTCTGGGACAAGGTGCATTTGCAGCTAATAAATGTCATTGGTTAGAAAAAGGTTTTTTAACTAAAATCACACACATGAAGAAATGCTGTTCCGAGAAGGGAGCGGACGGGAGACAGCCTGCAAAAGCCACGAAGCGTCAGCTCACCGGACAGGACGAACCCGACAGCGGGAACGGCCCCGCGCTCCGGCTCAGCAAGGCCCGTCCTCTGCATTAACACAGGGGAAGCAGAGGGCTATGAAACCCCGGCCAGCCGGAACCGGTGCAGGAGCCCGGGCCAGCCGCCCACGGTCCCTCCTGGACTTTGGGAAGTTTTAGGTGGGAAACGTGACTTACAATGTTGCATTTTAACGACTCAGGCACCCCAGCTGAACCCTAAACTAAAATTTTCAATAGTTCAACTGGCTGGTAATGGATTATTCTTAATAACTCTCCAATGCTTCCAACGGAAAATAGATGGGTAATATTAAAAACAACAAAAAAATGGGAACCCAGCTCATTGTCAGATTGTAAAAACTCAAAAGGTAAATGAACGCCCTCGAACTGTATGGAATTCTGAATTCGCCCAGCCCTGGCCTATTGTACCTACCCCAACAAACAACAATACTGCTACATGGGAAGAAACTTTCTGTTTGGAAGAATTAAAAATTCCTGTTGCTCTAAGTAACTTTGTTGCAATAACAATAAACATATTAAATGCTACAAGAAAAATACAGAGTAACACAGGTTATAAGCAAAATATCTTCCCCTGAGGCTCATGACACTTGTTACAACTTTGGCACTGAACACCCCCTGCACTAGGGGGTTGAACTTGACCCTCCCCATGTTGTTCCCACGAAAAGTGGCCTGAAGAAACTAAAGCTTTTCGATGAAAGGACTGAGTTCTTCATTCACCTGGCCAGACATACCACAAGGCACAGATGGCAGCAAAGAGGAAAGAAAGCACACTGACAGTGTAATAAACACGATGACGACGCACAAAAAGGGCTCTCTGGCTGACAGTGGCCGCAGTTCCTAGCATGTGAACTGAGCTGACCGTGGCTATTACTGTCACCCTCTGTCAAGATGGACAAGGGGAGAAAAGACACCCCCGAAACAACAGAAGTGGGATCACGACAGCTCGTAGATCAGAAACGACCAGGAGCACCTACGTCTTCCTCCGTCCCCTGCCCGCAAGCGTCCCCTCACCTGCTCAAGTCCCAGCACTGATTTCCTGGAGCTCTGCCCTTGGGCATGTCCTGGGCTGGGAATAAATAAAAAACTCTCTCCTTGAACCTAAAAAGGTCCAAACTTTCTTTCCGTTGACCAAAAAAGAATGGAGAACTTCAACAACTTAACGTAAAAATGCCGTTTGTGCGAGATTCAAGCCACTAAGGAAAGAAAACCCTGCAAGACGCACAGCGGACGAGCGGCTCACCCTCCGGTGAAGGTGTTCACGGACTGAACACGTGCCGAGCCCCCCGAAGCGAGGCACCAGCGTCCCCGCCGCCCCACGGACCCTGCGGATTAAGCGCAGCCACCCAGCCCCGCAGGCTCCCCGCCGCGCTGGTGCCACCCGGTCGCTCACCTTTGGCGTCTTGCTCCTCCTGAAGTCCCCGAGCAGCAAAGGGTGAGCTGGGGGTGCACAGGCCCCGTCGGGGGTGCGTCCGCCCGGCGCCTCCGGCGACCCCGCGGCCTCGGCGGCCCCGCAGTTGTCCCCCGGCGCCTCCTCGCTGCTCTCTGCGGGGCAGAAGCGCGGCAAGGGCGGCGCGTCAGCCCCACGCGGACCCGGGTCCCCGAGCCGCGCCGCGCCGCGCCCCGCCGCGCGGGCCCACCTGCGCCCGCGTCCTCATCGTCCGCTTTCCGCCGCTTGCTCCCCGGCGCCCCGCCGCTCTGGCGCCTCCGCGTTCTGCGCGGCCGCCGGCGCCGCTTCCCCGCTGCCCCCGAGGGCCCCGCGGCCGGCGCGGCCTCCCCGGGCTCCTCCTGCAGCTGCTGCCGCTCACGGGCCCGGCGCTGCAGCCGCTCGAGCAGCGCGCGCGCACGGCCGCCCGCCTCGGCCTCCGCGCCGGCCGCCTCGGGCCCCGCGTAGCGCGCGACGTGGAACAGCGCCATGCCTGCGGCCGCGCGCCCCCCGGCCGGCGCGCCGCGATGACGTCGGAGGCTCGGGCCGTGACGTCAGTGGCGCGCCGGACGGCGGCCCCGGAGGCCCAATCCGCGGCGCGCGGAGCGGGCGCGGTGACGTCACTGGCGCGACGGCCTGGGGGTTCCGCGTGGGGCTGCGGCGTGGGGCTGCGGCATGGAGCGGGACCGGCGCCGGGGCGCGCGCCGGGCGCTGGGCCGCCTGCTGGAGGCGGTGCTGGCGAGCCGCGGCGAGGCCAACGCCGTGTTCGACATCCTGGCGGTGCTGCAGGTGCGGCGGGGCACGCGGGGCGCGGGATCGGCGGGGCCCGGGCTCGGGCGCGCGCGAGCAGTTGCCGGGCGGGGTGCAGGACTTCGCTGGGGGTCTTCTCCGGTCCCGCAGCGTTCCGGGATCGGAGGGTCCGGTGCGGGGTTTGGCAGAGGCGGGGAGGGAGGGTCACACCGGGGGCAAGGGAGGGCTGCGATGAGGCAGGAGTCCCGGTGGAGAGAGGGTTAGGGCCACAGCTCCCGGTGGGGCACCCCGCGACCGCCCTGTTCCCTCAGTCTGAGGACCAGGAGGAGATCCAGGACGGGGTGCGCGCTTGCAGCCGCCTTTTCGGAGCCTTGCTGGAGCGGGGAGAGCTGTTTGTGGGCCAGCTGCCCCCTGAGGAGATGGTCATGGCAGGTGAGCGCCCTGGGAGGTGGGGGCCTCATCTCTGGCAGGGTTGGAGGGAGACCTTGTCAACATGGGAGGAGACCCCCAACCACGTCACAGGGTGCAGAGTGGTGGGAAGGCTCACCAGGCCCACGTGGACACCGGTGGTTGTGCTGCGGAGGGAACAGGACGGATTTAATGAAAGTTAAAAGCGCGTTTTTCATGTGTGTTCTGTACCACTTGTGGGCTTCGTGCTGTTTAACCTTGACTGTCAGCACCGCGCAAAGCTGGTGCTGTGTGTCCTGATTCTTGGGCCGTCCAGGCCTTGGGGAAAGGCAAGGGGACGGGGACCCTGCCACTGGGGAACGTGCTGGTGCCGCCCCAGGTCTGGGGCCCTGGTTTCCGCTCATCCCCCTGGTTGGGTCAAGGAGGGGGCAGTGGCCTGTCTGATGCGTGCGGGCACTGATGTGGGCTGGCCACCCTGCCCCCGCCTGCAGGGTCCCAGGGGGCCACACGCAAGTACAAGGTGTGGATGAGGCACCGTTACCAGAGCTGCTGCAACCGCCTGGCGGAGCTCCTGGCCCACTCCTCGTCCCCAGTCACGGTGAGTCTCGGGCCCTGGGCCTGGCCTCCCCCCTGCAGCGTGCATTTCCTGCACCCCAGCCCCGAGGGTCTCCCGCTGCACTGTGGGCACCTGTCTCTCCACACGCACCTGTTCGGCTGTTTTCCTGTGGAGGGGCTCCTGTCTCCTGACTTCCTCTGGGGGTTCAGGCCTGAAGGCCGGTGGGGAGGCCACCATGTCACGGGGCACCGCAGCCACGTTGCCGCCCCCTTCCTAGGAGCTGGCCCTCAGCACGCTCATGAAGTTCGTGCAGCTGGAAGGAACATACCCCCTGGAGAAACCCAAGTGGGAGGGCAGCTACCTGTTCCCGCGCCCGCTCTTCAAGGTGAGCCCTTAGAGGGGGCCCCTGCGGATGTCGCTGGCCAGAGCCGGTGGTCCTGGTGCAGGCGGCCGTTGAGTGTGATGCGTCTGCTGCATCTGACCTGTAGCGGGGGGCTGAGGCTGCCGGCTCGGGGGTGTCCTCAGGCAGGCCATTGGCCGCCAGGCCCTGGTGGCCCACCCGGACTCTGCTATGTGGGTCAGGCCCTGGGTGGGTCAGGCCCTGGGGGTCCGGGCCCGCGGGGGCGGGCACTCAGCGGCCCGCCCCGTGCCCAGGCGGTGGTGGATGGCCTGCTGTCTCCGGACGAGGACCGCTCGCTGCTGCTCTCCCAGTTCCGGGAGTACCTGGACCACGACGACCTCCGCTACCACACGATGCAGGCGGCCGCAGACACCGTGGCCCGGGTCGCCAACGGGCACCCCGAGGTGAGCGGGCCTCGTCACGTGTCCGGGAGGGGGCGGGCAGCGGGTGTGCGGGGTCCCGGTGCTCAGGCCAGGCCCCCGCAGGTGCCCCTCACTTTCTGGAACAACGCCTTCACGCTGCTGTCCGCCGTGAGCCTGCCCCGCCTGGACGGAGCCGCGTCCAGCTTCTACGTGCAGCGCGCGGGTGCGTGTCCGGGGGACGTGGGGGGCGGGGGGCGAGGGGGTGGGCCCTGCGCCCTCCCAGCCTCGCGAGCTGCCCCTCCCCCTTTCCTTGCAGAGCGTTCGGACAAGTGGAAGGTCATGCACCTGAAGGTGAGGCGCTCCGGGGAGCGGGTGGCGGCCTCGGGGACGGGCCCTGTCCTGGGGTTCGCCCTCTTCCAGCTCAGACGAGCCTCGGGGTCACTCGCAAGGACACGGGACGGAGGTGGCCTGCGTGCACCTCCCAGAAGGCCCCTCGGTGCCGTGTGTCCTGAACGCAGCGCCCACCTGCAGCCTGTGGGTGCGCGGGAGGCAGCACCCTCCTTCCTGCCGTCAGGGTTCCTGGGGGGCGGGCGGGGAGTGTGTGCAGCCCGGACCCCCTGTCCCCACAGGAGCACAGGAAGGCCTTCCAGCAGATGTGGCTCGGCTTCCTCAAGCACAAGGTGGGCCCGGGAGGTGGTGTGGGGGGGCCTGGGCAGGGCCTGGGGGCGGGCCACACCTGACCGGCTCCGCCCCCAGCTGCCCGTCAGCGTCTGCAAGAAGGTGCTGGTGATCATGCACGACTGCATCCTGCCGCACCTGGCCCAGCCCAGCCTCATGATCGACTTCCTCACCCGCGCCTACGACGTCGGTGCGTGGGGGGGTGGGCCGCGGGGGGGGGGCGAGCCGTGCAGGCGGCGGGCGCGCCCCGGGGACCTCCCGCCCTGGCCAGACGGGGATGGGCGGGCCTGTGGACACGTGGCCTCCAGCCCTGCGGGGCTCGTCCACGGGTGAGGGTGGGGGTTCACGTCAGGCTGGGCTCCAGGGCCGTGTGTCTCTTGGCAGGGGGGGCCATCAGCCTCTTGGCCTTGAACGGACTCTTCATTCTGATTCACAAGCACAACCTGTGAGTGTCCACTCGGGGGCCTGCAGGCCTCTGCTCCGCCCGGGGCTGTGCTTCCCTGGGGCGCTGGCCTGTCCGGGGCTCCTTGCTTCCACCCCCGCGTGTGTGTCCCCTCACTTGGCCCTGCACCCCAGGGAGTACCCCGACTTCTACCGGAAGCTCTATGGCCTCCTGGACCCCTCCATCTTCCACGTCAAGTACCGGGCTCGTTTCTTCCACCTGGCCGACCTCTTCCTGTCGTCCTCGTGAGTGCCCGGGGTGCTCCGGGGTCCCCGCCCCCACGGGGCCGCTGTGCGAGCTTTGGGGGCTCACGCCCGCCTTCCTGCCCAGCCACCTGCCCGCCTACCTGGTGGCGGCCTTTGCCAAGCGCCTGTCGCGCCTGGCCCTGACGGCGCCCCCCGAGGCCCTGCTCATGGTCCTGCCCTTCATCTGCAACCTGCTGCGCAGACACCCCGCCTGCCGCGTGCTCGCGCACCGGCCGCAGGGCCCCGGTGAGTCTGCGGGGCCCCGGGAGGCTGGGCCCCGGGGCCGGTGTGGGGGGCAGGCGGCAGACCGGGGCCGGGTCTCGTCCCCAGAGCTGGATGCCGACCCCTACGACCCCGACGAGGCGGACCCAGCCAAGAGCCGGGCCCTGGAGAGCTCCCTCTGGGAGCTGCAGGTGAGCGCGGGGGCCCCGCCTCCCCGGGCAGCCCGGGCCTGGGCCTGCAGTCCCACCCCGCCCCCTGCCTCTCGGGAGCGCTGCTGGGAGGGGGGACCTTGCCCGCGGGGCGTGGTGACAGCTGCGTGCTCCCGCCAGGCCCTCCAGCAGCACTACCACCCCGAGGTGTCGCAGGCCGCCAGCGTCATCAACCAGGCGCTGTCGGTGCCCGAGGTCAGCATCGCGCCCCTGCTGGAGCTCACCGCCTTCGAGGTGAGGCGTGGTGGGGCGCGGCGGCACGGGGTGGGGCGCGGGGGCCTCGGGGTGGGGTGCGGGGGCACAGGGTGGGGCGCAGGGGCCTCGGGGTGGGGCGCGGGGGCCTCGGGGTGCCGGAGCGCCTGCCATCTGCTCCTTGCAGATCTTCGAGCGGGACTTGAAGAGGAAGGGACCCGAGGTGGTGCCGCTGGAGTTCGTCCCCACCCCGGGGCTGCTGGGCCGGCCGGCTGACCTCTGCGCCCAGCACTTCACGCTCAGCTGACCGCGCGCCCCGCCCCTGCCCCCACCCCCCACCCCCAATAAACAGTTTTATGGGAGACTGGCTCTGGTGGGTGTGGCGGGCAGGCCGCAGCCCGTTTCCGTCCCGGCTGTGCTGGTCACGCAGAGGGCGTCCCTGTGTCCGCCCACAGCACAGGCGTCCGTGGGCCGATGTCTGGGGGAGGCCGGGTGGGCTTGTGGGGGCTGCAGGAGGGGCCGACGCGCGGCGGTCGTGGCGGGGAGCGCAGGGCGGGCACGAGCCTCCTGTCCCCGGCCTGATGCTGTGGAGGACACGTTTATCCCACGTCCTCCCTGGGTCCCGGGTTCAGGGGAGGGCGGTGAGTGGCGGAGGGTCCTCAGGGTGTTACGGGGGGCGGGGGCAGCTCACTCTTCCGTCCCCTCCAGGCAGCGGGGCAGGGGCCTCCCGAGCAGGAAGTGTCCACGGGGCCCCTTGGATGAGCGTCCAGACCAGTGCCAGGATTGGGGGGCGCAAGGGCAGGTGAGGGCCTCGCAGGTGTGAAGGCGGGACGGGCCACCTGCGTGGCATGGTGGGCCTCCCAGGTGCCTCTCAGGATAGTGCCCCGCCCCGCAGGGGACCGCCAAGTCCCTCGGTGCCGTGGCGCAGACCCAGGGCTGTCACCAGGGTGCTGACGGGTTCCCCACAGCCTGGCCCTCCCGCCCTCCGAGCACACGGCCTGGCTTCCTGCTCCTGCCAGTCTCTGGATGACCTCCCTGACCCCACGTCGCCAGCCCGTGTCACACCACTGCTCGTCCCGGCCTAACCTGGACTCACGCATCCTCCATCTCCCTTAGCGCCCCCCCATGCCGGGAAGGAGCCCTGACCAGCACCCCCACTCCTGCCACGTCCAGAACAAGCTCAGCCACCTCGCAGAAACGCAGACGGGGCGGCTGCCGTGTGTGGGTGCCGAGCTGTGCCCACTGACGTCCCCCGTGCCTGTTCTGCTCCGTGAGCCCGGAACATGGGGACCCCTTCCCGCACCCCCGAGCGTCTCCCCCTGACCGGCTCCAGTGGCTTTGGTTCCACAGTTCAGTGGGTCTCCCGTCTGTCTCAGTCTCTGTGTCCCTGTCTCATGCTGTGTCGTCCCCTGGAGGTGGATGGGCCCTGGGCAGCTATGGTGACAGCCACACAGCCAGGGACAGCTGACACAGCGAGGAGCGGGCATCCCAGACATGAGGGAGCGCAAGCACGTAGGGCATTTAGCGGCCTGGCTGCAGACAGGTGTGGGCGGCGCCGCGAGTCTGCCTGCCCCCTTCCCAGACTGGGAGCCGGGCCCCTTGCCTGCCTGCACCTGATCCACCACCGTGTGTCCCCAGGGCCTCGGTGTCCGCCAGAAGGGTGCTCGTTTGGGCAGCCGCGGGGCTCCTCCGTGCCTCAGCGGTCCCCACGGGCTGCCCCCGGGGCCACCGCGGCGCGGGAGGCACGGAACACAACCCGCGGCACGAGAGTCTCTGGGTCCCGGGGGGTTCGGGGTACTGGTGCAGCTCAGCTGAGAAGGGGGCGCGGCGGCTCCGGACGGGGCACAGCGGTAGAGCCTGTCAGGTCCAGGGGCCTGGACCCCGCCACCTTGAAGCCGCGGAGACGCGGGGACAGATGTGCCCGATGCCGTGGGCGCTCTCGGTTCATTTCGTTCGTGCGCGTCGTAAAAACAGGCGGGAAGGGGACACCTCAGACAAACGGAAAGGTTCCCCAAGGCCACTGGGGTCCTTGGGGGGTTTCTGCCAGGGACGGGGGAGGAGGACTGGGTGGCTTTGCGGGCCACGCGGCAAGCCGCCAACAGCAGGGGCCTGTCTGTCCCCGCGGGCCGCGTGCGGGCACAGCTCTGGGCGGGGCCGGCAGGTCCCATGGGGCCTGGGGCCCCTGGGGTCTGTCTCCCTCGCGGGGTCCTCACTGCCCTGGGGCTGCGCCTGCAGCTCTGGGCAAACTGCCCTCGGCCTGGGACGCGCGGTCAGCGGCCCTGCGGGGCTGGGGGCCCCGTGTCCCTCCGCGGTGGGCGGAGCCAGCCCCGCCTCAGTTCGGGGTTCACCCCGGCTTCGCGATGGGCTTGCCTGGGTCTGGGAACCGTCTGAGGGTCTCACCTGTCGACCAGAGGTCGCTGCCCCCCACCCAGTGCCAACAGGCACCCCCAGTCTGGGGCGCAGGTGAGGGGGAGACTATCAGGTGAGCAGTGTACGAGCGGGGAGACGCAGCCTCCCCCCGGGAGGGCCTCGCGGGGCCTGAGTCCGGGGCTGACACCCGTCACCATGGCCCGGGCGGCGCTGCGGGGACCACAGGGCAGGGGCGGGGGGTCGCACGCAGCCCGCGGCCTCGGTCAGGGCCGACCCCCTGTGTGGGTGACCTGTGTCACCCGCGACGCCAAGGGGCTGCCTTGGGGCTGCAGGGCGCCCCCGTGACACCCGTCCTGCCCCCACACGTCCGGGCGACAGGGCTGGCGACTGGTCCTTCACAGAAGAGCAAGAAACTCTCTCTGAATTTGCTACTTACCCCTCTGGACCCCAGCGTGGCCCCTCTGGTCTGTCCAGCTCTAAGTGTGGCCACTCTGGAGATGAGTCCCCTGTGCTCCCCTCCCTGTCTCCCCCCTCCCTCTGTCCGCCCTCTGCCACCAGGGCTCCTGGCTGGCACCGTGCTGGCGGATTCATCCCAGGTGGATGGGAGGCGTGAGGACGCCCTCAAATCCCCTCTTCTTGGAAACTCTCAATGGACTGAGGCCGGCGCCAGGGGCGGGCCCCCTGTGGGGATGGCCCTGCCGGTGCCCTGCCCTGGCCAGCTGCGCTGGGCGGGGCTGCAGCCCTGTGCCCTCACTGCCTCCACCACAGTCACACCTGCCACGGCCCCTCCGCCCCCCGCTGCACACACCTGACCCTCCAGAGTTGGAATGGCAGCAACCCGCTAACGGGGATGGGGTGCACGCAGAGCAGGGTGTGCACCAGGCCCTGAGCAGGTCACCGGGTCCTGTGCCCGGCGGGGGCTGTGTGGGGCATCCCCAGGAGGACGCCGCCCGATGGTCAGCATCGCCGACACCGGCGGGAACCGCTGCCCAGGCCGCTCACACAGCAGCCATCCCTCTGGGATGTGACCGCGTCCCTCCCAGGGTCTAAAGTGAGGCACTCTCGCAGGACGGAGCTCCTGCCCCGAGTGGCCACTACTTGGCCTGATTCTCGAGTCCTTTCGTGCGTCACCAGGGCTCTTGGCCTCGTCCCGTGATCCTGTGGCACAGGGAGGGTGGGATTCCGTCGGGAGGGAGGCAGGGGGTCAAGGCTGGGGCCTGGGGCATCTCACGGGCCCTGAGTCCTCCAGCGTCCTGTACGAAGCCAGCGGGCGGGCCCCTGCTGTGGTCACAGGTCGAACAGCTGGGCAGAGCATGAGGATCAAACCTCTCCCCCTTCTGTCCCCGGCTGCGAGGTGGGCGTCGGCCGCTCGGGGTCTGGGTGCCACTGTCCAGGCTGGCTCGGCCCAGAGCTCTGGGTTTTCCCTGTGTCTGAGTCTGTTCTGCTCCGGGCACTGGCACCTGTCCCCACAGGTGGCCCTGCCCCAGCCCTCTAGGCCGTCAGCCCCTCAGCAGTGCCTGCACCCCAGGCTGGTCCTGGTCCTTGCTGGGGGCGCTGTGCAGAGGGGTCCCTGGGGCCTGCCTTCAATCTGTGCTTTTCTCCTGCACCTGCTCTGAGCCCAGGAGCCAATCTGCATGGCCGAGACGGAGGGCAGCCAGAGGGTGGCCTCCGGGGGCATGATGTACAGATAATAAAATCTGCATTTGGAAAGGGTTTTCTCTACGGCCACCACGCCACCCTGAACAAGCCCCATCCCGGTGACCTCGGAAGCTGAGCAGGGTCAGGCCTGGTGAGTACGTGGATGGGAGACCCCCTAGGAAGACCAGGTGCTGGAGGCGTAAAAAATAAAAAATAAAGGACTGTAAGCTGACAAGGTCCTTGTGATCTGTGAGGTCAACCAAGGGCTGCCTCGCCTGAAAAAAGAAAAAATTTGGATGGCAAAAAGAACCGCAGAAAGCAGACAGAATTCCCACGTGCCCCTGAAACAGGCGCCCGCCTCCCTCCGGCCGGGCGCCAGGTCAGACCCCGTGGAGGGGCCGGGCGCCCGCGCCCCACACGACCTTGTCCTGTTCTGGATCCTCTGAGCCCGTTTTCCTGTTCTGCTTTTCCAGAGACACCGAATCCCCTCCTGCTGAGTCATCTCTGTGCGGATTCCAAGTAATTTATTCTTTTAAAGTCTTTTTTTTTTTTTTTAATCCTCGAGAGACCTCACGCTTTTCCTTGTGTGTCAGCGATTTGGGCCTTAGCTCGTTCCGTGTTCTGCTGGGTTCCGTTTGCGTCTCGGTTTCTCACTGTGTTGTTCTAAGCCTGCTTGGGTTGCTCCAGCTCTGAAATCAGTGGCTTTTGCTTCGGCCCTCGGCTCCGCCATCTAAGGCCTTCTAAAACGAGACTCTCCCCCAGGGCCTATCCCCCCCCCCTCTTCGGGCTGTTGTCTTCTGGAAGGGTTTTGGTCTGTCTCCCGCCTCCCCCTCCCCGCTCCCCTCTCTGCCCCTGCACCCCCACAGCCTCGCAGAGGGACAGAGGAGCCAGCCCGCCAGGGAGGGCACGTCTGTTTCCCGTGGGGACCCTGGGAGCAGATGGGGCCACAGACCGGGCACCACGTGAAGGCGGGTCCTGAGGTCGGAACGGACACCCCCGACTGGCCTCCCTGGAGGAGAGAACCCGGTTTGGAAACGCATCGCTTCGAAGCCACACGACAACGTGTCCCCGGCTCAGTGGTGCTGCGATTGGCTGTTCGCAGGGTGGCAGGCCTGTCAGCCACCACTTAGTCACCCGAGAAGGATGGCCCTGTCGCTCACCATCGGCACAGAGAAGCCATTTAATTTAATTTTGAAAACGACTATCGGGTGCGTAGAGGAGCAGGAATGGATGAAAACGAGGCTGCTCGTCTTATTTATCCCCGCGCAGTTAACGGGGCGACGCGCGCAGCTTGTCAGTTCATTAACGTCGGCGTCTGGGGAAGCAGCTCACCGATGCGGGGAAGCGGGGAAGCGACATGCCCGGGCCCCACGCGCCGCGGCCTGGCCCACCCCACCCGGTGCGGCTTCTCTGCGGCTTTGGGGGGCTCTTCGATGGAGGGGCTCGCGCCCCGTGCACGGGGCAACTGCCGCCTCTCCGGGCCTCCGTCCTGGGACCCCGAGCTCGGGGCAGGCCCGCCCGCGCCCCGCGCCCCACGCGCATCAGGACCCACGGGACCCCGGGGCCGATGGAGTCCCGTCTCCATGGTGACGGGTCTGTGGGCGGGGCTAGGCCTTGTGGGCGGAGTCCTCGCATCGCATCTGACCCCGCAACCGCGCCACGCTCAGCGCTGGTTCCAGCTTCTCGCTGTGCCCTGGGCACTTGGCCTTGGGGCCCCCAGAGCGTGCACGTGGCTCGCTGTGTCTGCGCGCACCGGGTTGCAACCTTCTCCCCAATAAAGTCCCCCCAATAAATCCTTTCGGTGACGTTATTTAGTCGCTATTTCTAAATGAAAAGTAGCGTTTTCTTCAATTATAAGCTCGGTTCTCGGGCGCCCCGGTGGTGACGCGCTATGGAGTCACGTCACAGACAGAGCTCGCGCAAACCTTTGCTCAGGACTCACCTGGCCCAGGGGGTCCTGCACGCCGCTCCCCACTCTCGGACTTGGCGGGGGGCTCCCGTCATCTCCGTCCTCCCGCCGCTGTGCTCAGAGCGAACCTGTTGAATAAATGAGCGAGCGAGTGAATGAATGACTGGCCCAGGCGCGTCGCTATGGGAAGGGGGACCCGGGGAAAGGTTTCAGGTGAGGCGGGCCGGTGGGCGGGACCCACCGCGCAGGCGTGACCAGGAATCTCAGGTTAAGTGTTGAGTGAGGCTGGGGCCCCTCCCAGCGCGGCCTGTGGGCCCCTGGCCAGGTGTGGGGGTGGAGGAGAAAACCAAGACCCAGTTTCCGGCACCTGGACCTCTCACCCCACCCCCTTCCATCTCCGCTGAATGTACGGAGTTGGGGGGGCTCAGCTCTGAAAGCTGACAAGCCCAGAGACCCCCTAGAAGGCGGAACCACCATGCGCCCTCGGCCGCTGGCGCCCCGGGATGGGGTCAGGGACCCCGGGACGGGGTGGGCACTGGGTGGGAGGAGGCTGCAGACACCAGCGTCCCCCGTCCGGTGTCCGCTTCCAGGCCGGCCGGCTCTCGGGGCCGGACACGGCTGCACGAGGGCTTCTCCTGGGTCTGCAGAGGCCCGTCTTCCTTGTCTGCTGGGTGCCCGGCCACCCTCAGCAGACAGGCCTGCCTGCTGCCCCGGGCGTGGGGGGCTGCCCCGCCCCTGCCCGCTCTCCTGGGGACCCCACTCCCTGGGCAAAATCCCACGGCCCCCTGCTTCCCGCAGGCTGCACCCCCCCGGACAGTCTGAGGGGTAAAGGAAGAGACGCTGGAGCAATGGCCGTTTTTGTCGACAAAATTCTGATACCCGTTCTCTCCGCCGAGGGGAGAGGAATCCGCGTTCTCTGCGTTTCATCAGAAGCATCTGAGTAGTAACAGCCCCTTTCCGAGGCCCCGTTACCAGGTTGGGGAAGCAGTGAAGCGTTGTAAACAATGTGGATTTCTCTGCATTGGCTACAGAGCCCATTTGTAATTGAATTAATGGAAGCAGCCGGCCTGCTATTCAGTGTTATTAAATTCTGTTTGCTTGTATCTCGGCCCTTTGAAACATGACTTGTTTTAAAAGGAAACAAAATAGCAAAGCAAAACGCGAGGCAGGCAGGCAGAGCGGAAGGACCGGGACTGCGGCCAGCAGCCGCGTGGGACGCGAGGACCCTCCCCGAGCAAACAGACGAAGAAGAAAAGTGATCGGAGTTTTAGGCAGAAGAGGCGTGGGCCCAGGGCCGGGGGGTTCGGGGCGTGGACGTGGCTCAGGCACAGCCCACAGGTGGGCTCGGAAGCCATCCTGACCCAGGGCACCGCAGCGGGAGTGCGTGTCACCGTGAATGGGAAAGACCTGTGGACCGGCCCCAGCGTGGGGCCCGCGTGGCGAGCAGGCGGGGGTCCAGCCCAGCAGGGACCGCTGGGGGACAAATAAATATCCATCACCAAACTTCGCAGGGACCGTCTCAGCAGCGCCACCATGTGGCCGTGAGCGGCATGCCCGCAGTGATGTCCTGCCCACCTTCTATAGCTCTTTCCGGCTGATGGGGATTTTTGGGGGGCGGGGGGCGGATCTGTGCACTGAGTCAGCCCCAGGATCCTCGGGCAGTTCTTCGGGGACAGCCGGGCTTCCCGAGGCAGGTGAGCGCTGAGGGGAGTAGTTGGAGACGAGAGAGCGATGCGGGACCCCGTTTTAGGAAGGAGGCCAGCCTGCTCCAGCTTAGTTGTGCCACCTGGCCACCGGGGTGACCTGCCTGCCCTCCAGCCCGTGGACCCGGTCAGTGCCACCCTCCCGGTCACCTCCTCCACCCTCGCACGTCCTGGTGCCCGCAGGAGCTGGGCGCAGCCACGACCCTGGCCGGCAGCAGGCTTTCAAACACGCGCACACACCACCTCCCCAGGGGCTTTGTCGAGATGCTGAGAAGTGATTTCCTAGGTGTCAGGTTTCCTGTGCGGGCTGCAGACCAGAGACTTTGATGTGGCTGTCACTGCCTCGTGGGTTCTAGCTCAGGCGAGCTCTGTGAGTCTGAGCTCGTGGTACTTTCACACGGAAGTGTGAAGCCACAGGCAGGACACTGCACACCAATGGTGCCACGTGTCATAACTTCCGGATTTTTGTGGACCCAGGGGGTGGCGGGTCCTTGGCTAGCAATTGGCTTTTGAGGCCTCACTCACCACCAGCTCTTTGCTTCCATCATTCACTTAGAATTTGGGGGCCACCTGGAATAGAGTGTGTGGGGGCTTGGGTGGGAGCCTGTAGAATTCTCTGCTGAGAACAGAGAAACTGGGGCCCTCTGGAGCTGCAGGAGCAGAAGCTGGGGGAGGGGGAGGTCGGGGTCCCCGAGGAGAATAGGGGGAGGGGGGTATCTGGGGGGAGAGGAGAGGGGGAGGGGGCTCTGGTGGGGGTGCACACTCAGTGGGCAGGTCCCCGGAGGTGGCACGTGTGACTGGGCCAGGGATGAAGGCCAGTGAGGGGCAGACTCACTGCTCCGCCTCAGGGCAGGGTGACCACGCATGCCCCCTCTGACCCCGAGGGCGGGCGAGGGCTCTCACCCCCCCCCCCGAGCCTGCGGTCCCCTATTCTTCTCTTCCAGGGCTGATCTCTGGGGAGACGGCTGCTGGAATCTGGGGCCCCCGGCGGCTCCAGGAGTGACTTTCCTCTCTCAGAAAGTGACCCCCGTGGGGGTGACTGGTGCTTCTGGAACTTGGGCCAGGCTCCCGGTCCTGGGCAGCGCTCGGGCCGCCTGGCTGTAGCAAGTGAGACCAGCAGGAAGCCTGGTGCCCTCTTGTGTTCGTTCCCACGGCCCGGTGGGCCAGGCCAGCCGGGGACGCCGCTGCCCCCACCACCCTTGGACAGCAGGGCGTCCGCCACGGGGCAAGAAGCAGGAGTAAGCACCGGGGGAGGGGCAGGCAGGACCTCCTCCCCGTCCCTCCCAAGCCCTGCAGTTGTCACCCCTGTCACGGGGAGACTCATCCTGTCGTCCTGCCCAGGCCAGCTCCGGGAGGCAGGTTGGCTCCTAGCTCCAGCCCTGGGGGCCGAAGCCGCCGTGGACAACCGATAACCAGGTGCCAGGTGCGCGTGGCCGTGTGCCGATAAAACTTTATTTATAAAAACGGGCAAGGGGCTGTTGTCCTCGTGGGCTGACCCCTTGGGGCCGGCGCTGGGACAGGGGCCTCCCCGAGGCGGCTGACCAGCCCCGACTCTGGTGGCCGAAACAAAGGTCCACGCCGTTTCACCCACGGCACGTGGGATGGAGGCAGTCACACTGTCTGTCACGCCCCACCCCTGCCCTGGGGCTGGCGTCCGCGCCGCCCCTCGCACAGGCCACGGAGAGGCTCGGCGTGCTCCTGGAGTCCGAGGGGTGGCTGCAGGGGGGCGTGGCCCGCCGCCCCCCGAGTCCACGGGGGACAGACGGGGCTCAGCGCATGCAGAAGGGGTGGCCGTCCAGCGCCGGGCCGGGTACCGTGGAAAGGCACGAGGTGTGGGGCTGGAGCCGGCTCTCAGCGGTGTGCCCGCGCTCCTGGCCGGCGGCTGACCCCGAAGTCGGCCTCCAGGCAGGGGGCCCCGCCGCCCCAGGGGCCAGGCCCGCTGGCCGCCGGCAGCCGCGGGGAGGCCCCAGCGGAGGTGGCGCGGGCACGGCCGGGCCCCGGAGGCCTGGGGTCTGCGCTGGGGAAGGGGCGAGGTCAGTGCCGCCCGCGCTTGATCCAGTTCCTGATGGTCCACTTCTGCCCCGAGCACCCCTGCATGACCAGCCGCAGCCCGAAGCTGGCGTCCTTGGACAGCTCCACCTCCAGGCACCGGCCGGTGTCTCGGCTCACGATGGGGCCGCTCTTCGAGGGGGGAGACGGGGTCAGTGCCCGGGGCCGACCCGGGGGCACCCAGGAGTAAGGGGTGCCGCCCCGTGTGGTCGCTCGGGGCCCTGTTCCCGGGTCTGAGGGTGACCAGGTGACAGGGTCCGGGGCTCGGGCACGTCCCTGGCACCTCCCTCACTCCTGGCACGTCCGGCCTGCCCTCAGTCACCGCGACAGGCTCTCTGGTCCCCAAATGCAGAGGACACTGGCCGGGGCCCGAGGGCCCCAGGCCACCCCCTGTATGTCCTCCTCCTCCTCCAGCCGCAACCCCACACGCGGTCTGAGGACTCGTGACCCAGTTCCGCTGGCATCCCGGGGACCCAGGTTGGCTCCGCCCAGCCCCAGAGCCTCCCGTGCCCCGAGCCCTGGACACCAGCCCCGGCCTGCTCGGGGGCTGGGGCTGTTGGGACGTGCGTGGGTGGCGGGGACGCGGGGAGGCCAGCCCTGGGGTGCGGACATGCCTGGGTGGAGGGTAGAAGGGACGCGGCCGAGGGCCCCACGTCCTGCACCCTTCCCCAGGCACGGGGTCCACGACCGCCCACCAAGGGTGCGTGTGCCGTCCACACCCCTTGGTCCTGGGAGGGAGGCCACCTTCAAACTTGTCAGCCCTCCTGTCTGTCCTTGGGGCTCGGCATTCGAGCCCCGCAGCCCCTACAAGGCCCAGGGGCTGATCCAGCCAAACCTGGGGAGCTGGCCTGGACCCCCCACCTGCAGCTGGTGGGAGGGCCTGTGGGTGGCCGTCCCTGCTCGCCAGGCAGGAGTGGGCAGTGTGGCTGGGCAGCCCGGCCCCGGCCCCTCTCTGGCTGTGACCCTGGGCAGGTGGCCTCGCCCCCGTGCGACGGGCTCCACGCGGGAGCAGCTGCCGCGGGATCCCCACGGTGCCCCCTGCGGCCCGGCCCACAGGGGCGGCCGGGGCCCCGCTGACCTGGGCGAAGTCCCACAGCCGCTGCGCCGGCCGCGCCACGTCCTCGCACTTCCTCAGGGCGGGCGTGCGGGCCCTGCCGTCGTCCACCAGGCACTTGGAGTCGGGCAGGAAGGTGGTGGAGCCCAGCGGGCCCAGCTGCAGCAGGCCCTCGGCGCTGTAGCGCACCAGCTGCGGGGGCCGCGGGCCGTGGTGACCGGGCGGCCGTGCCCGGGCTGGGGCCAGCTCGCCAGCCCGCTGCCCCCGCCCCGAGTCCCTGGCTGGGCAGCCACGCCCCACCCTGTCCCACACCTCAGCCTCGGGGTCACACGAGGGACCAGGGCCACGCGGCCGCGTCCCAGCTCACACTGTCCCTGCAAACCCGCACTCGCTCGCAGCGGAGCCCAGAGCTGCCGATCCCGCTCCCCCCGCTCCCCCCGCCCCGGGCCTCGGTCCCCAGCTGTCATCGGGGCCCGGTGGACGCCCAGTGTGAGTGTGCCGTGCACGGCAGCGGCCCGTGTGTGACGGTGCCCGTCTCCTGGGTGACGTCTGCACCACGCAAACATCCGGCCATCAGCGTCCCCTGTGACCCACACGGAGCCCTGAGGGTGGCTGCCACTGTCACCCCGGGCCCGGGGGCCTCACGATCCACCCAAGGTACCAAAGGCCTCGCTCTTCACTTGCTGGGGCACGAGTGAGTGTGCGTGAGTGTGAGAGTGAATCAGTGTGTTGCAAATGAGTGTATAAGTGTGACTGTAAATGAGACTGAGTGTGAGTGCAAGGGCCTGTGTGGGTGTAAGTGTGAGGTATACGTGTGAGTTGTAAATGAGTGAGTGAATGAGTGTGTGTGTGTGACTGTGTGAGTGTGTGAGTGACCGAGTGTGCTGTGTGTGAGTGTATGAGTGCTGGGTGTGTACGAACGAGTCCGGCTGTGAGTGTGTAACATGGCTGTGTGGTGCTGGGGTCTGGGTGTGTGTGTGTGAGTGTCAGTGAGTGTGTGACTGAGTGTGTGTGAGTGTGTGTGTGTGAGTCCGTGTGTCTGTCGCCCGGGTGTGTGTCCTGGCGGCCTCACAGCACAGGGCGTCGGGACCCCCAGGCCTGCCGCCCCCCGCCCGCGGTGCCCGTGTGCCCGCCCCACCTGTGAGGACATGCCGTGGCAGGGGTAGAGGATCGCTCGGTCATCGTCCTCGGCTCCCTGGTCCAAGCAGTAGCCGCTGGCTTTGCTGTTTCTCACCTGCAGCCGGAAGCCCAAGAAGGAGCCCTTGGCAGGGTCGCCGGGCCAGGGGGCTTCACCCGCCCTGTCCCCCGACAGGGGCAGAGGGGCCAGCTCCGCGGCTGGCTGAGACCTGTGGGGGGCTCGGGGTCTGCCCTGCGGTGGGGCGGGGCAGGGGCCTGGGCTCCTCAGGAGGGCGCGGGGCCGTGAAGCGTGCTGGGTGCCGGGCACCATGGTGGCGGGGTGTGGGGTGCGGGGTACGGGGTGCGGGGCCGTGAAGCGTGCTGGGTGCCGGGCACCATGGTGGCGGGGTGTGGGGTGCGGGGTACGGGGCGCGGGCGGGAAGCCGGCCGGACCGGGGCCCACCCGGGCACAGGCGGTACCTCTCCGTACGTGAGGGTGTCGTTGTAGGTCCTCATCTCAGGGTACACGTTCTCCAGGTACCACTTGAAGCTGCGGCACTTCAGCCTCTGGCGCAGGGCCAGCCGCTCGGACACGTCCCCGAAGTCCACGCCGGGGTTCTGCAGGCGGAGACGGGGTGAAGGGCGCCGGGCGCATGGGACCGCGCGACTCGGCCCCTGTGATGGGGCGCTCCGGGAATGGGGGCTCCCGGGCTGGACCTCGTCTGCGGCAGCCCCCACCCCCATCCCCACCCCCAGGACCCTACGGGCTCAGGACGGCAGCTCCCGGCGGGAGGGGCCTGGACAGAGGCCGCTGGCTGTGTGCAGCCTCGCCTGTCCCCCTGCACCGGCCCGGGCCCCGTCCTGGGGGGTGGCCTCAGAGCCCTTGGACCCCCTTGTCTGCAGGGACCCACGCGGGGGCCGGTGTGGGGAGTGAGCCTGGGGCCTGCAGGGGCGGGACACTGAGGTAGGCGTGGGGAGGCACGCGAACCCCGCTAGGCTCCGGGCGCCGAGGCGTGGCCCGGGTCCCCGCCTGGCGACTCTCCCAACGATGCGTCGTTGCCGGGAGAACTGAGGGGTCCGCGTGACCCCCCAGAACGGGCGTCCCTGCTCCGTAGTAACCCACAGCCCCGGATGAAACGCGCTGCTGAGTTCTGTCCCTCTGCCCCGCCTCTGCACCCGGGGGTGGGCCTGGCCCCGACACGGGG
>PVKZ01006582.1:0-33069 GCA_004027375.1 Macroglossus sobrinus | reverse complement strand
GGGGGGGGGGGGGGGGGGGGGAGAGGGAGAGAGGGAGGAGGGACTTCCCATCGGAGAATTCCATGTAAACGCAGACATTACCAAATAATTTCAGTGCCAACAAAGAAAGAGGCGTTCACACCCCAGCAGCTCTGTAGCTCTGTGTCTAGAACCGGGAGTGGCTGCATCTTGGGACCAGAGGTATAGAAGGGTGCAATAAAGAACGTGCTCTGGAATTCTCTTCTTAGCCATTAAGAAGTTTTCAAATGCCCTGCTTGAGTAACTTCAGGAAATGTATTCAATAACTTGGCTTGTGTATCATGTATAGCCCAGGGCCTGTGTGCTTATAGGCCCGACCCAGATGAGAGAATGGGACCATTCAATATTTTTATTTTTTCTAATTAAGAAGCGTCTCTAACTTGACCGTAGGTATTTCTGTGTTTCTGCTCTTGAATGTACTCCTCGATATAGAACCGGATCGGATCTTTAAAACTGAGCACCTGAGCAAATGCTGGAAGTCTAGGAAGCAGAGGGAATTTCCGGGAACCACTGGTTATCAGCAGAATGTCAGTGTAAACCCACAGCAAGGTTGTGGTGACTGGATAAGTTTTGTTTTAAAAAAATGAGTTTAAAAATGTACCATATTTTTTAAATTTTCTTTAAATATTCTTTAAATATCCATCGATGCATTCAGTGCACATTTTTTGAACACCCACTATGCGCCTACGAGGTGCTTACTCGGCAGCATGGAGCCACCCAAAGACCCCTCCCCCCCTTTCCATGGCGCTCACGAAACAAGGTCAATATCAACGACAGCCACCTAACGTCGATTCTGTACTAAGTTAGAAGGTGGCAAGTGCTTTGGGGAAAGAAAAAAGTCAAGCAGGATGGAAGATTCTGGAGTCTTGAGAGAGGGGAGAGACCGGCTGCCGTTTGAAATAGAGCGAGTGGAGCACGCCTCATGTGGAAATGACATTTAAGCGAAGATGCGAAGGAGGCTGAGGGAACGCACAGAGGGCTCGACACAGAGACCTCAGCTCGGAGCACCCCTGGTTCGACTGAGGAGCAGCAGAGAAGCTGGGATGGCTGGAGCAGGACACCCAAGAGGAGAGGAATGGGAGGGAGAGGTGGAGCTGACGGGCTCGGAAGGTCCGAGGGCCATGGTGAGAATGGTGGCTTTTTCCATCCAGTGGGATGAATTCCCTTAGGGGGATCTGAGCCGGGAAGTGACATGATCTGGTCTCGCGCTCATTCTGCCTGCCAAGGAGGTTAACAACGGACCGTACGTAGCGATGGTGGAATCAACTCCTGGAGGAGACAGTGGCAAAGGAGAGGGGACCGAAGCCGGGGTTCTCTTCGGATCCACTGGGAGTGGGGTTTGTAACTTACTGTCTCGGTGCAGAATATGCAGGTGGGAGATGCATGCACCTCAGTGTGTGGGCTTTGGTTTCCCGTCCTGCCTCTGACAGCTTCTCCCAGAGGACCTCATCTATGTCTTCTGTTAGCTTCACATTCCTCACCTCCAGGGTGGAGATTAAAACGCCTGCCCCACAGAATTATTTTCAAAATAAAACGCATGCCGAATATTTAGCACCATATCAGGTGCACAGTAGGCGCTTGAAGACGTGAGAGAGAGAGAGAAACTCCTCGTTCATGTTCAATCCCAAGACCAAGAGATTTCGTAAGATGCAAATTCCGGAGCCTGGAAGATTTTTAGATTTACCATCTTTATTTTAAGTCGGTTTGCTTGAGTAATTAGTTCAACGCGAAGATTTTATTGGTGAGGCGCCCAGGATTTTCGCAACTGAGTTAGTTGAACATGAAAGGTCTTTAAGGATGAAAGATAAAATAAAATCTGTTCCGTTACAGCTCATATTCCTGTAGAGCAGACGAGCACACTCCTGATTGGTAGAGCGGCCAATGATGTGACGGTAACGAGGACATCACGTTGATTCGCATGTGATTTTTCTCCCAGCACAGGATAGCTTCGCGCCACGAAGTAACAGCAGCCAGAGGTGAAGTTCAACAACACAGCTGAGCGTGAGAAGTCGCAGAGGATGCGGTCGGCTCACAGAAGGCCCATCGGCTTCTTGCCTTTCCCCTCGGCTCAGGGGCGGGCCTTACAAGTCTTCCTGTCACCTCGCCCTTATCGCTTTAAATTTGACCCGTCTACACCCCCCTCCCCAGTTTCGCTACTCCCTTAAACTCCTTTACACCCAACTACCATCACGCCTTTGTCTACGAAGTAAAATCCTTTATTTGCCATAGCATCTCTCTATTTATTAACATTTAACAGGTGCTTTTAACTACGCCGGTGTTTTTCTTATGTTTCTTCTTGTTCCGTTATGCTCTGGTTGTCTTTTTGCTTAGTTTTGAAGTGGTCGACCCAAATCCGATTTTTCCTGTAAGGACTATACTTTTAATGCAAGGTTTTGCAAAATGCAAGCTTGGTTTAGGAACATATATTATAGAACATATATTGCATGTATTGCACTGTGCACATCAGAACAAAGCCGGGCAGAGATGAAAGTGGACGTGGTTGTGAGTGTGGACTAATACACAGCCAAGAGCCGTGTATTCGGGGGCCTTGTGAGCACAATTCAAATCTGAGCCTACCAATATCTGGGTGTGTGACCTTAGGAGCTGTTTAACCTCTCAAAGCATGAGATTCCTCCATCCCCAAAAATGAAACTCACTCTCTCTCTCTCTCTCTCTCTCTCTCTCTCTCTCTCTCTCTCTCTCTCTCTCTCTCTCTCTCTCTCTAACACACACACACCCTTTATTGGCGTGTCGCGAGGCTAAAACAAAACACAAGGAACACCCTTTCTAAGTGGCCGCCATTAGAATATTGCATGCGTAGGAGCTGCGTAGAAGCGAACAGGGTTGTAATGAAGTGGTTTAGAATATGTCGTCTTCACAGCAAAACGAGGTCAGGTGGAGGCCTCCAAATCGATGGCTCGAATTGATTTCAGCAGAACTGTATTGGTGCGTTCGGAGCCCGGCGTTAACTCTGAGTCACACACGGCCGGGTGATGGGCGGACCCTCCGCACCAAAGGGAGAAGACGCTTTCTCTCTGGCGTTGACTCCCCGTAGCTGGGTGACTGGCTCAGACCCGGCTGATTTGTCCAAGATGATATTAAGCGTGTGTGTGTGTGTGTGTGTGTGAGAGAGAGAGAGAGAGAGACAGACAGACAGACAAACAGACAGAGAGACACAGAGACAGAGAGAGACAGAGAGAGACAGAGAGAGAGAGAGGCAGGCAGAGAGACCCGGCTGATTGTCCAAGATGATATTAAGCGTGTGTGTGTGTGTGTGAGAGAGAGAGAGAGAGAAAGCCAGACAGAAAGAGAGAGAGAGACCCAGCTGATTGTCCAAGATGATATTAAGTGTGTGTGTGTGTGTGTGTGTGAGAGAGAGAGAGAGAAAGACAGACAGAAAGAGAGAGAGAGACCCAGCTGATTGTCCAAGATGATATTAAGCATGTGTGTGTGTCCGTCCCTTATCGCTGCATATGGAGAATATAGCTGAGGAGGAGCTAATGCTCCCGCCGCTGGGGAAGATGAGATCATTTGTAAGTGGCTTGTTAAGGCACACATCATTTTCCCGCGCCTCGGCAGCGAGGCTGCATCTTTAGGAGCTGATGCGATTCATCATGTTATTATATATTTAGGGGCTTTTTGAAATGCCGTTATTTACTCAACCGACTGCGCATATAGACTATTTAAAGCAGATTTTTTGACCCAGTAGACTGTACCAGCCCCATCTATTGTCTCAATGAGCATGTGGGGACTCTTCAATATGCAGATGAGTGACACAATAGACTATGAGCGCCGGAAACACGCTCGAGACGGGCACGCTCAAGTCACCGGAGGGTGATATGTTTCTAGGACGCGTTTATAAGGCAGACCCGTACGTATAGCCAGGCTCCGTGGGAAAGCGCGCCTCTGGCTGGATGGAGGGCCTTCTGGCTTTGGAGGGAAATTGTTGGTGTCTGGAAATAGGGCACCCTTATTAGCATTTCTTTATGGCCTGCCCATTTGTCTCTGAAATATTTAAACTACCCTCTACCGAAGGCCAAGCAAGGCCACCAAGAGCTTAAGCTTATGTTGTTCTAAGACACAAGGAAGCTATTCTGTTAGAGTTAGTAGAATTTCATTCCTTGATTCAAACTGTGTATCCATCTCTTAGACAGGGAGGTCTTTGTTTGCAAGCAACAGATCTTAACCTCTAGCTAATTTGAGTCGCAACAAGGGATTTGTCTCAAGGAGTATGGAGTAAGTAGCTTGCCGAAAGAGGAGGAGCCAGTGTGACTCTGGGGACCCAGGGGGCGGGACCAAAGGATGAGCTCTTCATGACGCTGTTGCCGAGACGGGTCCTCTCCACTCAGCCATGTCCATCCTGGAGTCGTGGGGTCAGAATTCAAATTCCGTGGAGCAAGAGTCTGATTGGCCAAGATGGGTTCACATGCCCAGACTCAAAACAAGCAAATAAACAAACAAACAAAAAAAAAAACACCGAAAAGAGAAGAAAGGAGAACGTTCTCATTTTTTGTTTTATGTCTTTGCTCTTTAAACAAAAGATCAGATATTTAAATGATGCACACGTGTTATCCGGATTGTCCTTGCTCGAGAATAGCCCAGATGTGCTGGCATCTCATTAAGTTACTCTCCCAAAGACCAGAATCTCTGTCCTGCTGCCTCTTTGCCACTGTGCCTGGAAGGCGGAAGATTTTACAGCCTGGACCCGACAGTGTTCTTCTTACATCAGTCCCCAACTGATCTTATGCCTTAAAAATTACATTCAGCTATGCATCCCACTTTCCTGTGATGAGAGAAGATGATTTTCATTAGTAACTCACCCAGACTGCAAAAGCAGAGGGGACAGTCCTCAAGGGCCGGACACTCGCACCCCCATGGCCCCCAGTGGAAATGGATGATGATCTGACATTGAGGATGACGAAACAGTGAACGAATCAAAGGAGCTCCCGTTCTCACGGGGCTCAGGTTCAAATCCAAGAGAAAGGTTTGCAACGCAGAGTCTCTCAGCTTCGGCGCCACTGATGTGTGGGCCAGATGCTGCTTTGAGGTGGCTCCGCCCTGCACGTTGTAAGATGTTCAGCAGCATCCCCGGCCTCTACCCGCTAGATGCCAGTAGCATAGCCACCCCAGCCTCCCCCCACCCTGTGACAACCAACATGTTTCCAGACTTTGCCAAAGGCCCGCAGGGGCTAAATCACCCCCAGGTAGCTGAGTCATCAAGAAAGAATATGTTTAGCATCAACCAGAAGGAGAGGTGGGAGCCCACCGTGCCTGTCTCCCTCTAATTCTGTGTGTGTGGGGTGGGGGTGGGACCCTCCTCATTTAAATATTGTCTCTGCTGTTCTATTGAAGCAAGATGTTGAAGTGCTGACTATGTGTAAGACCCTAGGAAAAGTTGTGGGATACAAAGCAGGCAAGGAGAGAGAAGAGTTTTTCTGGGGTCCTTACTGTGTGCCCAGAACTAAACACCAATAGCCTGCTGGCTCTTAAAGACCTTGTCGTCTGGGAGGTGAGCTCAAGAATCACAATTTGATGTACCCATTTGCAGACGTGGGTAAAGACCATGGACCACCGAGGAAGGGAGCCTCTGTTCTGGGTGCTGGGAGACCTTAGGGAGTAGATGGCCTGCGTGATGGCCTCAGAATGTGAAATATCCAGTATGTAACAATGAATTAGGTGCTTGCCTAGGAACACCAACCCCACAATTTACAATTATTGACCTTATTATGGGTCATTATCGAACAGAATAGCAAACGATTACCTTATACTTTATCAAAGAAAACAATATTATATCATTATTCCATTAGAATTGTTAGGAGCTGAAGAATGTACACACCAAGGAAGAAAACTTACATGTCTCAGCAAAGAACGTAGCAAGGCTAATGTGGGAGTATTGGTAAGAAGGTATCTCATGCGTGAAGTTGCAGCTACACAAAGCTATGCAATGTACACAGACTTCTCAGACACCTCATGAAGTGCTCAGTTGCACATAACCCAGCCCAAACTCTCTCAAGCAGTAAAGGGAATTATTTGCTCATGAAATTTCAAAATACAAAGACGGTAACCTTCAGGTGGAGTTGGATCCAGGTTCTGCCTTCGATTTGTTGCAATCTTCTTGGCTCTGGGCTCTTGTGTGTGTTAGCTTCGTCTTTAGGCTGCCTTCTCTCATGCTGGTGTAATGATTCCCAGTGGTTCATGAGAACATATACTCATGCGAGAGAGGAGGAAAAAAGGAAAGGAGAGACCTTTATTTGCTTAACCGTCAAATCAAATTGACAATGACAATTACCTGTCGTCTTGGGTTAGGCCTGAATCACCACTAAGTAAGCCACTATTGCAAGGTGATCGGCAATTCAGGGTCCACCCACATACCTAGGTGGTGCTGATGCCCCCACACTCAATAGATTGGGAAGCAACTCTGTGGCCTACTATGACGTATCCTGACACCAGTGATCTTTCCAATATGGCCCAAGAATTAGCGAATTTCATTTTTAAATGTTTATAAGTAATAAGACCTGCAAAGGCCATCAGTGTCCTTTTCAGAACTTTAGGTATAATTTTTAAGTCCCTTTGTATCTCCTAAAAATCATCCAACAGTGTTAGAAGCTACGTATAAGAAGGTGCTGTAACACCCGTGTCTAATTACACCCATGTCTAATCACCCTCCTCCAAGTCAGAAAGCTCTTTTTTTTTTCCTTCAGGAAAAGAAAAATATATTTTATACCCAAAAGCAAGTTAACTTACCGATTATCTGAACACTGCCTTTTTTGTCGTTTTTAAGGAAAAAATATATATATATGTATGTTTATATATATTATAAAATATATACATTTATATATAATACACATAAATATATATTTTATATATATAACGTGTAAATATATATTTTATATATATTATAAAATATATATACATATATATATATATATTTTTTTTTTTTTTTTAAGGAGAATTCAGCTTTCACGAGAGTTGTTTGGGAGCTGATTGAGAACTAACAAAATTTTTAAAAGCAGAGAAAAATAAGTAAAACAGAGGCAAATACATAAAACAGAGGAAACACCCAGAAGGAATACCAAGGACAAGAGAGTGGAGGGATCGTGAGCCATCTGTCGGTGCTCACTATTGGAGAATACGAGATCCCCAGCTAGTCCATCCTCTCTTGGGAGAATAGCCAATTTGGTACTATTTGGAGGGTTGCTGATAGAGTGACCTTTTTCTGTTTAGCCATCTCCTTTATAGGTAGGGACAGAGAAAAGATGACAAGTCTTGACAAGATCATTCTTTAACTGGCCCTAACCTAAAATCAAAGGGTCAAAAACCCTGGAGAATTTTCCATTAGATTATTCAAACTGTCGATTCAAAAAGATCGAAGACCTCTCCGTATCTCCCAGAATTTGGGCCATTTCCAAGAAGTGCTTCATCCAACTGTCTGGTGGTGTGGGTTTGGCCTCAGATTAGATGCACTGTTTTATATCGGTTGCCTCATTTAAAAGCTAACCTAGTTAATTAAGAACTGAAATAGGTCAGGATTTATTTGACGGAGTTACCGGAGTTATTTAGAAATGCTAATCCCTTTCATCAGGAACTTTTTTGTTTGTTGGTCTCTTGTAGTATAAAAACACTCAATCTGATAAGGGGATTTAAATAAATCCAGAAGGAATTGATGGAGAAGAATGCTAGGGGCCCAATGGATTTTTTTTTTTTTTCCTAACAACACTTGAAAGAATAAAGACTAAAAATCCTGGGACATCTAGCCCTACGGTGTTGCTCTTCATGGCTAGGTCTTTGTTCTTGCAATAACAATGAGCGAGGACATATATCGAGGGCTTACTACTACCAGGCATTCCGGGTTTTTTCCACTCACCTCGACTCTCACAATCATCTTTGAGGCAGGTGCTGTCCTCCCCTCCAGTTTGCGGAGGGAGAGACCGTGCGCCCCGTGGAAGCTGTCAGTTAGCTTGCGATGATGCCGTAGGACGTGGCGGAGGTGGGACGTGAACGCGGGCAGGCTCACTCCAGGCCGCGTGCTGCTCCTGTGCAGGTTATCACGCCCGCGAGGTGGGGGCGCCTGTGCCTGCCTTCCTGCTGTTCCTCGCCTGACAGGGCCTCCTCCTCCAGGCAGCCCCTGCTTCACCGACAGCCAGAGAGTGAGTGTCATCGCTCGCCTTCCGCTCCAGGTCCCCAAACGGCAGTGAACTTTGACCCTGCGGCACTTCTCCACGACTGACATTTGGGGGTGAATAACTCTCTGTTTTTGGGGGGGGGTGCGTCCCACACACTGGAGGGTGTTGAGAAGCATCCCTGGCATCTCTACGCACTCGTTGCCAGTAGCAACACTTCTCCAATTGTTGCTGAATCTCCCCCGGGGGGCAGATTCACTCCAGGCTGGGAGCCACCCAGCTAGGGTATGGGGGACACCCAGGTGGCTCCTGGGGCCGAGGATCTTCTGTAGAAAGCAGCAACCAGGAAATGACCTAATGAACTCATTCACGCTGAATTGCACAGGCAAGAGGAGAGAACAGGTGTTTATGTTTTTTAAGGGAGGAGTTCTGGGTTTGCCTCATGTTGAATGAACAAAAATCACGTTGTAGGGTGTGAGGAAGGAAGAGGCAGAGTGTAAGAGGTTCCAGGCTTGGGGAGGAAACGGTGCCTGCGATGCCCCCGAATCCGTATCCCATCTGCTCCTGGCTTCCTTTGCTTCCAGGTACCCTGTGTGGGCACCTCAACCATCCGAAGGACTATCCTGGTGTTGAGGCTTTTTCTGTTGATTTCTATGGCTTGACAGTAGATGAGGACCGATGAGTAAAATCTAAGTTCGTCCTCTAGAGAAAACCATGCTTTTCGGATATAATCATTCACTCATTCATTTATCAGTGCAGTCATTCACTTCTTCCAGTTATTCAACAGATATTGGGACAAGCTGGGCTCTGGGTCGCAACTGGATGTCGTGGTGAATCAGGTAGATTCAACCGGCCTCTGGGGAGCTTCGTCTCCTCCTGGGAAGACAAACAACCAAGCCAATCAGGGAAGAACATCGGTGCAAATTGGGATGCGGGCTATATGAGAAAAGAGAGAAGCTGATAAATAAGTTTGGCAGCTGGGGATTTGGAGGGAGTGAGCAGGCCTTACAGTGATGGGGGAGGTGACCCCTCTGAGGACAGGCATTTGAGCTGAGACTCCGCAGACGTTGGAAGAGGGGGAACCTCCCCGGAGGAGGTTTTCTTAAAGAAGGAAAGAATGTGGTGAGTTCAGGCAGCAGGCATGAGAATGCTGGCTTCCGCAGAGAGGACAGCGATGGCGTGTACGTCTGAGATAGAAAAAGGACAAGTCCTTTCCAGTAAATGGACCACGGGAGAGCACGACTGGCCCCCAGAGGGGAGGCCACAGTGTCTGCCTGAGGACACATAATGGCAGCCTGGGCCAAGGTGCTGGGGTGGAGATGGGCAGCAGCGTGCTGAGTTCAGGTTTATTTTCAAATAGCCTTGATATTTCCAACCGATGCATTAGCTATAGAGAGTAAGGACAAGAGAAGAATTCCGCGTAGGTTCTAGAGCCCAGCAGACCCAAGTTCGAGTCCCAGCTCGGCTGTTTCTCTGGTGATGCAATGAACATTCTCTGCAAATCATCTTCTGTAAAGGTGGCGTTTGAAAGACACACAGAGCTGTTCCGGGCATCGAGTCATGTGACGCACCTAACAAAGAAATGAGCCCACCAGCTCTCACACATGCATTTTGCTCCCGATTGCTGTTAGCTATGAGTATGTTTTTTTAAATAGTGAATACGCTGCCTCAAAGCGGGGAGCTCCTGACGGCAAAAGAAGCTGAGGAAACTCTGAGTGGTTACTTGACTGAGTGTTACATCAGAGAGCCTGAACCCACAGTTCTCCACAGTCCTCAGGTTTGACCATAGGGGGAACCCAGCCCCACTCCTGGGTGGCAGAACCCGAAGGGGTGGAAGGAATTCTCTCCTCCGTGGTCCTCATAGCCACACTGGCCACAGGGAGGATGTCGGTGGAGATCCAGCCCGAGGGGGAGCTGGGGGGTCCAGTATCTGCGCCATCACTCAGAGAGTGAAGGCATCGCGGGGCGACGAAATCCTTCTCTCGCTGAGGAACTGGCCACAACGTGAAAGGTCCTCCTGCCCCGAACTTCTGTGATTCGGAGACAGCCCCGACAAGGTTTGGCACCTCAGCAAAGGCCAGCTCGCCTTCTGACAGTGCCGGTTTAGCTTCTCCGAGGGAAAGGCTCTTTTTTTCCTTCTTTTCTTAATGGGAAGTGGTCACAGCCATGAACTTAGCAAAAGAAGCAGGTTAAAATGTGTCCGCTCTTGGCTAATGCAGTTAGACGTTTTCGAGAAAAGGCAATGAGAAGTGGTCATTATCCATTATCTGCATGAAATATTTCAGAGAAAGAAGCAGCCTTTGCCAAAAGAAAAAAAAAAGAAGAAGAAGAAGAAAAGAAAAGATGTTTGACTTCAAGCCAGGCAAGAAGGAAACAGGATCACCCTTGAGCTCTGTGGGATGGCTGTGCTAATGATGTTATTTCAAGTAAAATGGGGATATATGTCTGAAAAAATACAGATGGTCCGTTGGCTTCGTATACTTTCTGAAGGTTGTTCTGGACAGTGATTCACTGGCCCTGTTCTTGGCCAAAAAAAAAAAGAAGAAGAAGAAAGAAAAAGAAAAATCCTTCCAAACTTTGCAGCCTTGGAAAGAACTCTATATGTGTGAGTGTGTTTATACATCCCTATTTGGGGAAAATGTTTGGAAAATCAGTATGCACATTCTGCTGAAAATAGTTGCTACTGCTTGAAAACTCAAAGCCTGGAACTCGTAGTTTAATTGGAAAGTCTCAGGCCTCCTGTGTCGTCTCTTTGTCCCTGTTTTCATTTCACATTGTTTTATCTCTGCTCCTGATTTACGCCTCTCGTCCTGAGGATGATATCGAGATAATGATTTCAAAACTGGAATCGCCAGAAAGCTTACAAAGTGGCCTTCCCCTCACCCTTCTCTATGAATATTTTCTCACTCTGCTTTTTTTATATTGTCACCAGGACATTGCCCCGAAATAATATATGCCGGACTGAAATTCTAGGTAGCGGAGTATGAAGCATCTTTTTGGGAGACCTTCTGCTTTGAGCATCACTCATCTCTCTCAGTGCAATGCCCAAGGCTTCCAACAAATATCTTTTCTCTCGGATGGTAGCTTGCTTTATTTCTTGAAGATTGCAGACATTATCATTATGGGTAATGACCTAATAACTTGCTATTCGATATTTGCACGGAAGTTCCCGGCACACACACACACACACACACACCACTGGCTCCTTGTATGAATGATTTGATATTAAGTAACAAACCCCAAACAGGAGGAAGGAAGCTCGCTTCTTATGTGTGACACAGACAAAGCCGGTTCATCTCTAATGCAAATATCATCTGAAAGCTGTTGGCTTGCAATAGGATTTAGGGCTAAGAAGGAATGCCAGAGTCCACTGGTTTGTGTGAGCTCAGGTTGGAGTTTGGGACATGTGTGTGGTGTTTAGGGCGTGCTGGGGACAGGCTTGGGAGGTCGGGGGACAGTCCCAGAGCCTCGGCATTTTACCTCCTTTATCATATGCGACACTTCTCCCTGTGCTATAATGAAACTACTATTACGATTCTCGCTTCACAGATGAAGAAGCTGATGAGCCACTGAACAGTTCAGTAACTTTCCAAGAATCACACTTGGGCAGTGACTGGCAGGTCTGAACCGAGGCCGGCTTGATGCCAAGGCCAGTAGGGCTGTCCGTCCTGTCATCAACGCATCAGCCCTTGAATCTGTGACTTATTTCTCTCTTGCTTGGTGTCTTCCAGTATAAACTGGGAGCAACTGTCTGAGCCACAGGCATTTCGTCTTCTGCTTCCTAGAGAGGACAGAAGCTGGAACTGTCAAAGTTATATTCTCTTGTCACAAAGGTGGCGCCCACATGCACATTTGACCATGGGCAGAGAGGAGATTGGCCAGATGCCTTGGTACTAATTACAGTTTGGCACTTTGTAGCAGGGCTTCTCAGACTCTCCTGATCATGTGACTCCCCCCAATGATCAATATTCCGTAGGATGTGTAGATGTGGTGGGGGGCAGCGTTTCTCACAGGGTCTCAGGTGATGTTGCAGCCGTTGGTCCCAAGGCCACCCATTGAGCAGCGAGGGTGACAGTGGACCGTCTCTTTCATTTCCTCCTTTGTCCTGACAGAACCTGTCCTATGAGGTAGTCGGGCTCGAGATGATGACTCCCATTTGTGATTGACAGATGAGGAATAGAACAGCCGATAGGAGAAAGTGCCAGAAGACCATGCCTGGTCTTCAAACCCTCTGCTTCCCCCGGCTCCCTTGGTTCAGGCTTTGCAAACAGACATGTCCAGACACATTTGGTTTCATCTGCACAGTTTGGCCAAATAAAATGACCAGCGACGACCCCAGGCCCCATGGCTGCTCCCTGAGTAGCAATTGTCCTCTTTCAATGGGGCATGAACTTCCTGTTACCCACAATGCCTGGGGCCTCTCTCGCTGAGCGCCAGCGCTACTTCCTCACCTTTCCCCCACCTGCCTTCCTCCAGGAATGCATGACCTCTTCACGACCTTTGCTTCCCAGCCGGCGTCCAGCTTCTCTCCATCACTCATCTCTCTGCCATCCTCGGCCTTTGGAGAACCACTGCGAAGGAAGTCCCGATGAAACTTGACTAAAGTACCCTGCCTGTGATGGCTGCATAATAATAAATATTTCTTGATTCACTGAACACACGTGTGAGCCATAAAAGGATGACAGAGTAGTCACTTCCCCCGACTTCAACTAGCTTCGTCCTTTCCCGCTGATGACCAAGACATGGAAAAAGTCACAAAACATGATTAGAAAACAACTTTATAGTCCCAATTGCAGTGCCAATGGCCCAGGAAAGTGCCTGCGACAAGAACACATTAAGTAAATGGACTTTCTGTCTCACGCAGACCCCACCTGTTATGCATCCGTCGTCCATGTAAAACGTTCCAATTAACGGAATGGTCCGCAGGAAATAATAAAAAGGGATGTCGTCGTATTTGACGACCTTCAGAAAGCTCTCCATCCATCTCCACAGAGCACTTAGCCCCCTGTCCTCACAGCCGCTGCATCCTCAGCATCCCTTTAGACAAAGAACTCTTATTTGTCTGGTTCCGACATTCAGCGAGACGGGGGAGCAAGCCCTCCTCGCTGAATCCACGTGTGCACGACTCACCTGTGTTAATGAGTCACACGCGGTGTGGCAGGGATAGAGATCCACCAGCCGTGAATTTGTTTTTTCTGTTTAAAATTCTCCTGTTTAGCCACATGCACGAAGGCAGGTGATGTTTCCAGGCTGCAGGGAGGCCGGGCCTCGGCTCGTGGTCCCCGGATTCTCCGTTAAGTGAAGTCTGTGCTCACGAGTGGGGTCCGGGATCCCCACAGCCCTCCGGCCCATCACCTCCCGAAACACACACTGACGGACCCCCCCTCGGCACGGACCCCGAGGGCCCCTCACTTGGGGCCTGACCGCCGCTGAAACGGAGCTCAGCCTCCTCGAACTAAATCCTCTCTACTCGGCCTGCCAACTAGAGTGCCAATTAGTGCCAATAATAATACACATATTAACAGAGTTCTAGACCACAGTCGCCAAACACTTGCGACTCGTGACAGGGAGACCCTCCTCTGTGTCATCCTGCAGCGTACCTACTGGGTACATGGCAAGACAGTTCTGCAGTCCCCTCATTTACGTCTGCCCTGCACACCGTGGCATCTTTATGTGATGTTAAACTGTCATTGAGTGGGGTGGATTGGTGAAAATGATTCTGTCACCAGCAGATTTGTTAAATTGCGTCTTGGTTGAATTCTGGTTTAGTTTCCGAAAATCAGCCGCCTTACGTTTTACATTCTCAGAGGATAATTGTTCCGCGTCTACTGTCACTTTAAAAGACTGTCATTGTTTTTACCGTAAATACTTTATTGTGGATTTTCAAGGCGACTACAAAAATGAATGCCCAGCAAAAATCTGATATCTAGTGTCATGCCACCCGTGAATTCTTTTGCACAATTTCATTTAAATCATTCTGACTAGACATTTTTGGAACAATTGAGGTGGTAATTATTTCTTTAAAAATGTTTCTCCTTTTCTTAATCTTTGATAGAAAAGGAAATTTCTAGAATGTAAGGGTGTATTTCTGAGTTTTACTCATTTGTACTAGGGCAAAAAAATTTGCAGCCTGTGTAATATATTTTGCCAATGACAGTTCTCCTTTTTTAAATCAAGACTTCAGGAGAAGACCATCCTAATATTTGTGTAACGTGTATTGGAACAGCTAATGAACATTATCTGTGACACAATTAGCCCATGCTTTCAGAGTTCCCACGTGTGAATCTTTTTTCGAGTCAAAGTCTGCTCCCATTAAGAGTGTATTGTCTCACGCTTTGCCGTCTGCGTACATAAACGTGTAAATGCACAGCTCAGGGATTTCTGGCTGAGTCTGCACAGAGTCGTTCCGGTTTTATCGCTGAGAAAAGTTCCTCAGGATGGTTGTCATTCACACCTGATCTGCGCTGGAGACGAGGGGCTTTCCCCATCGCAGGTGCCAATCACACGGCTGAGATATGGAGACAGAGTTCACGACTGGCTTGATCCATTCACTTGGATACCGTGTGGACGTCGCTCTGTGCCCGGATGTGCGCCGAGCGCTGGGAGAGGCAAGGTGTCTGTCTTCGTGGGGACGGACCATTTATCTTTATCACTGAGGCGGGTAAGAGTCGATCCAAAACAAGATTTCAGAGTGCAGCGAGTGCGAGAGGGATTTCAGTAAGCGGTCAACATGATCTACGCTTGCACGGAGGGTAAAAAGGGTGGACTAGGCACGACAGACCTCCGAGAAGGAGCCATCTGAAGCGACACCTGAAGAATGAAAAAGAGTCGACTCTGGGAGGGTCTAGAGGAAGAAGTTTCTAGGCAGGGACATCAGCAAGTGCAAGGAGCCACAGTCAAGTAAAGGACTGTCAGGTGCAAGGAGGAGCCAAAGTAGGCTGTGGTGCCTTGGGCAGGGAGAGCAGGGCGAGAGTGACAAGCCAGAGAGGCAGAGGACAGGTCCCGCCAGCTCCTGTCTGTGCTCAGGGTTTGAATTTTATTATAAATGCAGCAAGCAGACAGCAGGAGTTAAAACAGAGCAATGTCCCCACCCAACGCCTTAGTCGAGCAGCTCTTTGAAAACCTGACTGGAGCCCCTTGGTCACCCCAGTGAGCAGTGCCAGTCACCGAGCAAGAGCAATGGCCCTGGAATAGGAGAGAAACGGTCCCCCGAGTCAGCCACTGAACTGACGAGGTTGGCACATGCCTTCGCCACCCTGGGGATGGCGAAGCTCCATGTGGCTGGAGCCAGGCAGTGGTCGGGGACACAAGGAGAAATTGAGGTTGGAAAGGGACACATCTGATCTTTAACCCAGAATCAATAGGAGGGTTCTACGGGGCGCAGTCTTGTCTTATTGTGTCTTGTGGCGTAATTTGCCATCATCTTCTTTTGCTAAATAAGTATTCATAAGAATAAACTTGCCACTCATCCACTTTACCAAGATTTACACATGAAGCAATCTTATTAAACACATCATCGATAGAGAGAGAGACAGATACTCATTATATCCCCACCTCTCCCCCATCCTAGCTGTCTCCTCTCTCGCGCCTCGGCTGCCGGTGGCAAACAAAAATCACTTAAGTCAAGTGAGCAGTTTTAAATGTAGAATATTAAAGCGTGTTTTTTAAAAAACTCCTTGGAACCCTCAGCCATTGTTCAAATACACTGACTTTGATGGATGCTTTGGCACTTTTTTTTTTTATGAGCCTTTTCAACGCGTTACCTTATCGGAAGCAGGAGATTTAGTCTGTTCTGCAGAAGAAAACAGACAAAAAGGGTCTCTCAGCACGAGTAACTCTTCTGTAAAGGTTATAGTAAACATGTCAATGCCTAATTAAGCAGAAAATTTTATCTGTATTGTGGGGGAGGCTTTCGCTGTCTCTGACTTTTCTTCTGGGGAATCCATTTAGAAGGACAAAGTAGACCGTGGAGCCGAGCGGGTCTGGGAAGAGCTTTGCTTCCAAATGTCAGCAGAAAAAGAAAAAAGGAAAAAAAAAAACACTCAAAAAAAACAAAACTCTTTTTCCCTCGTGCAAAAATGACTATTGGCCAGGAAGTTTTTGTGTTTGTGTATGTGCGTGCACGTGTGTGTGTGTGCGTGCGCACGCATGTGTGTGTACACCTGCACGCGTGTATCTTTCCTCAACACACATACAAAATAACATGAATTACTTTCAGGCGTCCTACTAAGGGCCCTGTGCGACTAGGCACTGAAAATACTGAGATGAGAAAACATGGCGACACCCTCAACCAACTGCGATGACAGAAAGTGCTCTTTTATTCCCCCCAAATGTGCCCACGTCTGTGTGCGTATGTGCACGCGCATGTGTGCACACACACAGATGTTTTTCTTTGTGGCTGGGATTAAACTCCCCACATTTGGGGTGACAGCATCTCAGCTGGCCTGGGACAGTAGTCCCGGCTAATGCGTGTTGTCCCAGTGTATGAGTAATAAAGTCCCTTTGACTCTTAAAAGTGACTCTGTTTGTTGGATGAAAATTTGCCTGATTCTCTGAAAGTATTTTGGTTGGCTCAACAGCACTTCGTTCATTAATTGTGTGACAGACGTTCTTAAACTCAATCGTATGACTCTTTCTGCAAACATAGAAATTAGTCCAGGAGAAAGAAAATGTGGTGAAGATGGCAGGGGTGGTCTAATTCAGTCACTCGGTTATTTTAAACTAAGGGTTTTCTTGCAAGTGGTGACCGCGTATTAATGGTTGTTTGACTAGACTTGAGTAGCTTTTGTTGCTTCAAAATCAATTTATGGAACTAGCGACCAGCACACCGGTTTAATGAAAAATCCACTTGTCAGCTCACTAGGAAAGCAAAAGCACAGCACCAGTAGCAATAAAATAATGAACGCAGCCATGGAATTGGTTTGTAGACAGAATTTTTACATTTCATCTTGTTTTATGGTAGCATGCCCTTAAAATCAGCAGCTCTTCCAGCCAGCATTCCCACAGTTCTTTCTCAAGGTGGTTATCCATGTAGTGACATTCTGTGAAATTCCACTGATTAACCTTTAACCTCTGGGTCTCTGCAGCATTTTCTTGCTTGCTTATTCATTGAGCTGGTAATAGAGAGTACAGCCTAGTGGTGAAGACCATGGATTGTCTCATCAACGACTCCGTGATACTAGTTGTGTGGCCTTGGGCAATTAAGTTTCTTAACCTCGAAGCCTTAGTTTCCCTATCTGTGAAATGAATATAATAATAGATTCTACTTCGTGTAGATATTGGATGAAACGAAAGACTGCATTTGCGGTGCTTAGCACAGTGCTTAGAAGAGGACAATGGCTCAGTAACTATTCTTCTTCAGTAGCAGGGGCCTTTGGAGTTTCTGGTTTGGGGTGCCAGCTGCTTTTCTTCTAACAAACCCCCTTCTCTCCTTCAACACCACCCACCTTGCAGGACAAACCTCCAAGGCCTAATCACCCCCTTTTCGTTCCCCAATGAATGGGAATAACAACAGCACCTCAGAGTTTCTCCCAAGTACCTACCCACACCGAGAGAACAGGTAGACGCTCATAAGAAAAATATCGCATGAGCTCATGCAAGCCTTGCGAATCGAAGGCTGAATCTCCCTTGCTGTGGTGTTTCTTCGGTTGCATTTAATCCACGTGGCTCTGAAGAGGCCAGGTGACGAAAATGAGCACATAGGCATAAATAGTCCCATTCCTCATCTCCACTGATGGATATTTGCCCATTAATTCCCTTTGCATCCGCTCTCTCGTGCCTTCATTTTCCCTGTGCAATTACTGGTCCTAAATCCTTTCAGGGAAGGGAAAGCATGCATCCCCAATAGCATTTTGCATCTACAAATCAAACGTATAATTGGCATCTCATGACGGGTCCCCACAAATCAAAGTGCATTTGAAATTACAGGCACAGGATCTAGAGGGAATTTTCAGCCTTGTCTGAAAAAAAGGTCTTCATAAACCTGTTTGAGAATAATAGGATAGTCCCCAAATCTCCCATTCTAGTGCCATTTGCTGTTATTTTAAAATCATTATGTTTGCCGAGCTTACATAATTTCTTGGCTATCAATGGAAGGTCTTGTTCAATACTTCATAATCTCTCTCCCCGCTGTGTGACTCTCTATAAATAAAAATATTATAACAAAAAGACACTGGCTATCAAAAATGCAATGGCAATACATCCAAATTACTTTTGAGCACTCAAAAATTATTTATTAGGATGATGGTATGCCCATAGAGCCAAATGTCTTGGTAAACCTACCATGGAGATGCCAGGAGTCACGTCTTCGTTTCCTTATGAGCCAGCGTCCTTCTCTGTGGAGGTGCGTCTTTAATGGGACTTGAATTTCAGTCCAGCTTTCCTGGAAGTCATGCGCATGAATTTAGCGACTGCCCCATTACGGGAGTATTAGGGTGATAGTTCTTCATCGTGAAAATTATTAACTTGGGATCCTAGGCATTTGCAAAGAATTATGACTCCTGGCAATTCTAAAAGGGGGGCCTAAGATAGCACAAAAGACATCACTTGGCTTTCTCCTGTATCCATTGCTCGCAGTTCATAAAAGTGTAGATTAAATTGCCGTTCAGCTTGATATGGAAAGCGCTCCGACCGAGAGAGATCGGGACGGGATATGTAACCTGCTGTCGTTATTTCATCTCTTCTCTTCCCCTGCAGGCTACGCCCAGGAGGAACAGCTGAAGGAAGAGGAGGAGATTAAGGAAGAGGAGGAGGAGGAGGAAGACGGCGGTTCCGTAGTCCAACTTCAGAGCAGCAATGAGCCGGGAACGGACGAGGAGCTAGACACCGGCCCGGAGCAGAAGGGCTGCTTCAGCTACCAGAACTCTCCCGGGAGCCACCTGTCCAACCAAGACGCCGAGAACGAGTCTCTGCTGAGCGATGCCAGCGACGCCGTGTCGGACCGCGTGGGCCGCGACGCCGCGGACAAGACGGCGGGCGCTCACCCCAAGCTCCCCGGCGAACCCCACAACTGCATGGACAAAATGACGGCCGTCTACGCCAACCTCTTGTCCGACTCCTACTGGTCGGGCCTGGGTCTGGGTTTCAAGCTGTCCAACAGCGAGAGGCGGAATTGTGACACCCGGAACGGCAGCAGCAAGACTGACTTCGACTGGCACCAAGACGCCCTGTCCAAAAGCCTGCAGCAGAACCTGCCCGCCAGACCCTCGTCCAAGCCCAGCCTGTTCAGCTCGGTCCAGCTGTACCGGCAGAGCAGCAAGGTGTGCGGCACGGTCTTCACCGGGGCCAGCCGGTTCCGGTGTCGGCAGTGCAGCGCCGCCTACGACACCCTGGTGGAGCTGACCGTGCACATGAACGAAACGGGCCACTACCAAGACGACAACCGCAAAAAGGACAAGCTCAGGCCCACGAGCTACTCGAAGCCTCGCAAGAGGGCCTTCCAAGACATGGACAAGGAGGACGCCCAGAAGGTTCTGAAATGCATGTTCTGCGGCGACTCCTTCGACTCCCTGCAAGACCTGAGCGTCCACATGATCAAAACGAAACACTACCAAAAAGTGCCTTTGAAGGAGCCAGTCCCGACCATCGCGTCGAAGATGGTCGCCCCGGCCAAGAAGCGCGTCTTCGACGTCAACCGGCCCTGCTCCCCCGACTCGACCACGGGCTCGTTCGCGGACGCGTTTCCTGCGCAGAAGAACAGCGCCGTGCACCTGTCGTCCAACAACCGCTACGGCTACCAGAACGGCGCCAGCTACACCTGGCAGTTCGAGGCCTGCAAGTCGCAGATCCTCAAGTGCATGGAGTGCGGGAGCTCCCATGATACCTTGCAGCAGCTCACCACCCACATGATGGTCACGGGTCACTTCCTCAAGGTCACCAGCTCCGCCTCCAAGAAAGGGAAGCAGCTGGTCTTAGACCCGCTGGCCGTGGAGAAGATGCAGTCGCTGTCAGACGCCCCGAACAGCGACCCTCTGGCTCCCAAGCCGTCAAGTAACTCGGCTTCTGACTGTTCGGCCTCCAGCACCGAGCTGAAGAAAGACGGTAAGAAAGAAAAGCCAGAAGAGCTCCTCAAGGATGAGAAAGTGATGAAAAGCGAGGAGTATGAAGACCCCTTGCAAAAGCCTTTAGACCCCACCATCAAATATCAGTATCTAAGGGAGGAGGACCTGGAAGACGGCTCCAAAGGGGGAGGGGACATTCTGAAGTCGCTGGAAAATACGGTCACCACAGCCATCAACAAGGCCCAGAACGGGGCTCCCAGCTGGAGCGCCTACCCCAGCATCCACGCGGCCTACCAGCTGTCAGAGGGCGCGAAGCCGTCGTCGCTGCCCCTCGGGTCCCAGGTGCTGCAGATCCGGCCCAATCTCGCCAACAAGCTGAGGCCGATCGCACCCAAGTGGAAAGTCATGCCGCTGGTGTCCGTGCCCCCCAGCCTGGCCCCGTACACTCACGTGAAGAAGGAGCCCGAGGACAAAGACGAGCTCGTGAAGGAGTGCGAGAAAGACGGCCCCCAGGAAGAGGCGTCGCCGTTCGGCCACCTCGAGGGGGACTCCTTCTCCAACGGCGACGCCCCCTCTGAAGGCAAGAAGGCCGAGCCCGGCCCCCCGAAGGAGGAGGACAGGCCGCTGAAGGAGGGCGGGGAGAAGGAGCGGCCGCAGCCCGTGGAGCCCGCGGCGTCCTCCCTGGGCAACGGGTGCGCCCTGGCCGGCCACGCCGCGGGCCTGCCCTGCATCAACCCGCTGAGCGCCCTGCAGTCCGTGCTCAACAACCACCTGGGCAAAGCCACGGAGCCCTTGCGCTCGCCGGCCTGCGCCAGCCCCAGCTCAAGCACAATCTCCATGTTCCACAAGCCGAGCCTCGGCGTGGCGGACAAGCCGGCGCCGAGCCCCGCCGCCGCGAGGCCGGCCAGCGCGTCCAGGCGCTACCTGTTCGAGAGCAACGACCAGCCCATCGACCTGACCAAGTCCAAGGGCAAGAGAGCCGAGTCCTCGCAAGCACAGTCCTGCACGTCCCCGCCGCAGAAGCACGCCCTGTCTGACATCGCCGACATGGTCAAAGTCCTCCCCAAGGCCACCACGCCGAAGCCCGCCCCCTCCTCCAGGGTGCCTTCCCTGAAGCTGGACTTGGACGTCAGGCGCGTGGAGGACGTGGCCAGCGAAGTCTCGACGTTGCACAAGAGGAAAGGCCGGCAGTCCAACTGGAACCCCCAGCACCTCCTGATCTTGCAGGCTCAGTTCGCCTCGAGCCTCTTCCAGACCTCGGAGGGCAAATACCTGCTGTCCGATCTGGGCCCACAGGAGCGAATGCAAATCTCAAAGTTTACGGGACTCTCGATGACCACGATCAGCCACTGGCTGGCGAACGTCAAGTACCAACTTAGGAAAACGGGCGGGACCAAATTCCTGAAAAACATGGACAAAGGACACCCTGTCTTTTATTGCAGTGACTGTGCCTCGCAGTTTAGAACCCCTTCCAGCTACATCAGTCACTTAGAGTCTCACCTAGGTTTCCAAATGAAGGACATGACCCGCATGGCCGTGGAACAGCAAAGCAAGGTGGAGCAGGAGATCTCCCGGGTGTCGTCGGCTCAGAGGTCCCCGGAAACCATAGCTGGCGAAGAGGACACAGACTCTAAATTCAAGTGTAAGTTGTGCTGTCGGACCTTTGTGAGCAAACATGCAGTAAAACTTCACCTAAGCAAAACGCACAGCAAGTCACCCGAACACCACTCTCAGTTTGTAACAGACGTGGATGAAGAATAGCTCCGCAGGTATGGGCTTGCTCCCAGTGGTCGCGACAGTGGCCTTGGGAGGAGTTTCTCGAAGGGAGATGGGTCTGTGGAGAGGCAGCTAACGTCTCCTCGTACCAAGAGGCCAGTAGCTTGCTAGAATAGGACTTATTTTTTGCAAAGACTAGAACATGATAAGTAAGTCCCAACCCTTCTCTCAGTTTCTCCAGCGTAGAGCTGGGGAGTAGAACATGCGTTGAGAGAGGTGGACTCCGCAGATCATTGCATCACGATCCGTGACCCCCGTAGTCACCCCAGGCCCAGCCAAGGCTGCACCTCCTTCTAATTAATTACTCACTCCTCTCCCGGTCGCATTTCACTGCCCCACTTTCCCGCAGTAATGCAAATGACATATGAAGTGATTTTAAAAAGAAGAAGAAGAAGAAGAAGAAAGATTGTAGAGTTCCTGGGGGCAGCCACTATAGAGAGATTTCTTAATCAGCTCATAAATAGTTTAAAGTTGTCTTTATCATTATTAATTGTAATCAATGCTTTTGCAGCTGACTGTCAGCACTTGCTACTCCCTTTTGCCTGTGTTCTGCGTCAGGCTTCTTACGAGGGAGCATCTGCCCTGTATTCAGATGGCAGGGAAATGTTCTTTGTAGAACGGGGTGAAAAAGCGAGAAGGCTTATTTTCCGCTTTCATCTTCTGGTTTTCCTTAGGATAGGCAATTGCCAGAGACGCCTTTAACAAAGAGAGATGCAGTGCATGCCTAGAGATTTTATTTGACAGAAAGAAACAAATGACTTTCTGCACACCCATTGCCAACGCACATGGGTCCCACACCTTCGAGATAATTTGCACCGTGTATCACGGAAGTTCGGTGCCTTGCAGAGTCATCGGTGCCCAGAATAGCTGCACCACCTCTAGGGGAGAGGATAGAGACCAAGGTCAAATACCTTCACAGACTGTCACACTGGCCACGTTCAAATGTTTCCAGGGCTGGGTCTTAACACATCCCTACCACTTCCCTTTTTGTATTTTCTCTACTTCCTTTTCTTCCCCCTTCCACCCTATATGCTAGGGACCCCCACACATATTCAGGGTGTCCTCCACCTTGGATCACACCCCAAGATGAGGACCAAACCTGACCTAAAGCTTCAGCACTTGCCAGTTCAGTTTATGTCCTGCTACGTTATAGATTAGCTCTTTTGATTAATTCATGATAAGATATGAACTGCTACTAATAACTTAACATAGACGCCGTCAGCAACTAGTACGGTCAGAGTATTTGTTTTTAAATAGAAGACATTCCGATCAAGCCACAGACGTGTGAGCACCAGCAGGGATGCAGGTGGAAAGAGGTCTTGATACAGTGTGGCTTTGGGCCCAGTTCCCAACAGGTAGGGAGATTTACTGAGTGTGAGGATGGTCAAAATGAAAAAAAAAGGTTAAAACATCTGATCTGGGACTTTTAGTGAAAAGATCTAAGAGCTTCAGATAAAGTGGGACACCATCCTATAATTCGCATGGCTATCTGGATCCAAATGAAGACTATTGTTTTACTTGCATGTTTTTATCGTGATAATTAAAATGTGTTACTGCCAGATTCATCTCTTGCTTTCCAAGCATGATTTGTTCAGCTCACACTATTGAAAAAAAAACAGCTGAAATGCATCTATTGAATCTACACGTGAGCTTGGAGCTTGGCAGATCTATTTGCTATATAACATTTAAATTTTATGTAACATGTTATTATGCTTTTCTGGTCTTTAAAAAAAAAAAAAAAGGTGGATCTACCCAAAGTATCCTAAGATAAGAGAGATGTTTACAATCCCATAATGACAGGTCCAAACCATGGTGAAGAAGACAAATAGGTAATGTTTATTTGTGCTACAATAAAGACCAATTTTCCACCTGTTAGGTCTGTAATCATTTTTTTTTTTTTAGTTAATGCCAAAATCACTGCCAAAACATTGCAACGTGTAGCTAGAGAGAGGGGAGAAAAAGAAAGCATTAATCGAAATCTGAAATATGCCTACCTGTTCTAAGGAAGCAAAAGGAAACCAATAATTTGGAGAAAACCTACACACCAGATATTTATTTAAAAATCTATTAAACGCGTGGGTATGAGAGCTCTTTTTCCCATCGCTCTGCATTTGTACAAGAATACTATTTCTGGTTTGGACCTTTGAAGCACCATATTACAGTTCTTATGTGAAACCCAAGCTCTATCCTGATACAGACACCGTGGTGCTGTGATTCTGAGGATTGCAGACACACAGGTTCGAGTATCTGGGACTCACTCAGAGCAATGGGAGTGTACGTGGGTTCGTGGTGTGGGTGTTTGGTGTGTCCGTGATGTTCTAAACAGGTGCCAATCTGCCAGAATTGTTCCCACATTGGCACAGAGGTGGCTTTCTGATGCCTTGGCCAGCTAGGAAAGAATTCCTGCACCCGTGGGTCCTCTTTCGAAACAGTCTTTATGCGGTACCTTGATCACTGCTTAGAATGATGCATATGTGTTTTTCAATGATCAGAGGATGAGATCACTGCTATCTGGAGCTCTCATTCTAGTCAGTATGTGTGATAGCACAGATCGTACAAACTGACATGATGTTTTAGAAAGCGTGGTCAGGATTTTATGGAACTCTGGGAAGCTTTATCGTATCTACATTCTCTATACAATGCCAATTTTTGACCTGAATTCTCTTTCCTTTCTTGGATATGTCTTAAATCCTGCAAAACACTCTGTCAACTATTAAATGCAACTTTTCTTTAAAAAATAATTAGGAAATATTAAATGCGCCTCCCTATTTTGGGAAAGAAACAATCTTAACCAATTTCAGTAGGTATTTGTATACACTTTAAAAAAACACATGCTCTTGAATAACAGAAATTAAACAAAGAGCAAATCAGTGAATCTAAAATACATAAGGACTCGAAATTATAATCATTACTGTGTGATGTAACGCACAAGTTTTAGCAGCACCCCAGTGCGGAAATTGGTGGTGGAAATGAATTCTAGGCCAACAAGCTGCCACCTTTGCTGTGGATGATTCTTTTTATAAAAATCTATGTTCGAGGTGAATAGCATGTAAGGTTGCCAGATAAAATATAGGACATCCATTTTACGTTTGAATTTCAGACAAATGACAACTAAGTATTTAGGATAAGTATGTTCCATATATTGCATGGGCCATCTTTATTCTAAAAATATTCATTGTTTAGCTGAGGTTCAAATTTAAGTGAGTATCCTGTAATTTGATTTGCTAAATCTAGCAACCCTCATAACATGGATTATATGGTAGTCTGGGTGAACAAAATGGCCTAGATTTTTTTTTCCAATTACAGTTGTCATACAATATTATATTAGTTTTAGGAATGTAAATGATTGGATATTTTTATAACTTATGAAGTGATCACCTCGATAAGTCTAGTCCCATCTGACACCATATATAGTCATACTATTACTATTTCCTATGTTGTACTATTCCTGTGACTACTTTTTACTATTTTTTTAGTAATTTTTTAGTTTTTCGATTACAGCTGACATGCAATATTATATTAGTTTCAAGTGTACAACATAGTGTTTAAACATTTATATAACTTATAAAGTGATCACATTGATAAAGCTAGTACCTATCTGACACCAAACATAGTTATTTCAGTATTATGGACTATTTTTTCCATGCTGTTCTTTACATCCCCATGATGATCTTATAACTACCCATTTGTACCTCTTAATTCCTTCCCCCTTTTCAGCCATTCCCCCAATCTTCATCCCATCTGACAGCCATCAAAGTCTTCTCTGTATCTATGAGTTTGTTTGTTTTATTTTGTTCTTTAGATTCCACGTATAAATGAAATCACATGGCATTTGTCTTTCTCTGACCTCCTCCACTCAGCACAATACCCGTCTGTTGCAGATGGCAAGATGTCATTCTTTTGTATGGTTGAGTAATGTTCCATTGTGTATAGGTACCACTTCTTCCTTATCCATTTATCCATCGATGGACACCAAGGGTGCCTTTGTTTCTTGGCTACTGTAAATAATGCTGCAATGAACATGTGGATGTACCTGTCCCTTCAAAGTCATGTTTTGGATTTCTTTGAATAGATACCCAGAAGGATTATACTGGGTCCTTCTTTGTCTCTTGATATAACCTTTGTTTTAAAGTCTGTTTTGTCTTTTATAAGTATTGCTCATGCCTCATTTTTTTGTTTCTTTGTTTCTGTTTTCATGAAATACCTTTTGCCGTCCCTTTACTTTCAGTCTATGTGTGTTTTTAGATCTGAAGTGAGTCTCGTGTAGGCGGCATACGTAAGGATCTTGTTTCCTTATCCATTCAGCCATCCTACATCTTTTTATTGGAGCACTTAATCCACTTAACATTTAAAGTAATTGTTGCTAGATATGTAGTTATTCCCATTTTTTTATTCACATTTTTTATGCTTTTTTTTTGTGTAAAGAAGTCCCGATAACATTTCTTGATTTGGTGGTGATGAACTCCTTTAGCTTTTTCTTATCTGAGAAGCTCTGTATCTGTCCTTCAATTCTAAATGATAGCTTCTCTGGATAGAGATATCTTGGTTGTAGATCCTTGCTTTATATCACTGACTATTTTGTGCCGGTCCTTTCTAGCCTGAAATATTTCCGTTGAGAAATTAGCAGTCTTATGCGAGCACCCTTATAAGCAGTTAGCTGCCTTTCTCTTGCTGTTTTTACGATTCTCTCTTTATCTTTAACCTTTGCCATTTTAATTATGTGTCTTGGTGTGGGCTTCTTAGGGTTCACCTGGTTTGGGACTCTCTGTGCCTCCTGGACTTTTATGTCTACTTCCTTTGCCAGGTTAGGAAACTTTTCTGCCATTATTTCTTCAAATAGGTTTTCAATTCCTTGCTCACTCTCTCTCTTCTCCTGATACCCCTATGATGCAATTGTTAGTACACTTGATGTTGTCCCAGAGGCCCCTTAAACGTTCCTCATTTTTTTTTATTCTTCCCTCTTTTTGCTATTCTAATTGGGTTTTCTGCTACCTTATCTTCCACATCGCTGGTTCGATCCTCTACCATTGATTCCCCCTACTGTATTCTGTATTTCAGTTATTGTATTCTTCATTTCTGACTGGTTCTTTTTTATATTTCCTGTATCTTTGTTGAAGTTCTCACTGAGATTATTGAACATCCTTACAACCAGTGTTTTGAACTCTGCACCTGGTAGATTGCCTGTCTCCATTTTGTTTAGTTCTTTTGTCTGCAGTTTTCTCCTGTTCTTTCATCTGGGATTTGTTTCTTCGTCTCCTCATTTTGGCTGCCTCCCTATGTTTGTTTCTATATGTTAGGTAGGGCTACTGTGTCTTCCAGTCTTGGTAGAGTGGCCTTCGTTAGTAGGTGCCCTGTGGGACCCAGTGGCACAGTCTCTCTTGTCACCTGAACAAGGTGTTCCAGGTGTGTCCCTTGCATGGGTGGTGTGTGCCCTCCTGTTGTAGTTGAGCTTTGGTTGCTGTTTGCACATCAACGAGAGGGATTGACCTTCAAGCTGATTGACTGTGAGGACTGGCCCTGACTACAGTGGAGAAGCTGTGGTGCAAGGGCTGACCCTACGGAGCAGGATTTACCTTAGCAGGGCTCTGATGCCTGCCGAGTCTGCCCTTTGGGTTTGTTGGGTGGTTGGATGGTGCTCTGGTGTGGTCTGAAGCTGGCCACCAGGTGTGTTGGTTCTGGGGCCTCTTAGGAAGGGCTCTGGAGAGGCCAAGTTCAGCCACTGCCTGTGCCCTGCCCAGGGCCACTTGATACGAGCTACACGGTGATCCACAGATGGTTGCCATTTGTGCTGAGCTTGAAGGTGCCTAGGGGAGGCTCAGCTGTGAACTGAGGCCGGTTGCCTCTCGTGCCGGGCATGGGGCTACTGAGCAAGAGCAGTGGGGCACGCTGAGGCCACTGCTGCTTGTTTGGAATTTGTGCACCTTTGAGAGGTTTTAGGAAAGTCTGCAGCATGAGCCAAGACAGGCGGTGTGTGTGTGTGTGTGTGTGTGTGTGGGAAAGCCACAGGAAGCGATGTGGGCGGGCCTGCATGTTGGGGGGCGGGGTCTTAGGAAATCATCTGGGCGGGGCAACTTGGGTCAGCCAGGCTGACGGAGACGCAGATATGGCGGCGGCCTGTGCTTGCACCCGCACACTGGGCGGGGAAGGACTCAACAAAGGAACAAGGCCTCTGCCAGCACTTCTGTCTGGGAGGAAGCCACCCCTCCAGCCCTCGTCATGAAGCCTGACAACTCAGCTCCTCCCGTGTGTCCTCCCTGTGTCCCCGGCACCTTTCACCTGCTGTCCCAGCGCTGGAGCAAGCGGGAGAGATGCTCAGCGGTAAGTCTTCGCGCGGGTCTTTTAAAAGGAGCCTGGGACTCCCGCCACCCTCCGTCTCACTCAGCCACGTTCTCCGCTGGTTTTCACAGCCAGAAGTCATGGGGACTTCTGTCCCTGGCACTGGAACCCTGGGCTGGGAGTCTCATGAGGGGTCGGGACCCCTTGCCCCTCGGGGGAACCCCGCAGCCGAGAAATCTTTCCCGGTTTTTAACCGCCAGACACAGGTGTGGACCCGCCTGTTCCGTGTCTCTGCCCCTCCTACCAGTCTCAATTTGGCCTCGTCGGTATGTCCCCAGTTGTAGGACTTCTGTTCAGCCAGATTTGGGGTGATTCGCAATGACGGTTGCTCTGTAGGTTAGCTATAATTTTGATGTCGTTGTGTGAGGAGGCTGGCACCATGCCATGTTGACCGGCTCCCAGTGACTATTTTTATAACTGGCAATTTGTTTGTACTTCTTAATCCCTACATCTTTCCCCATCGGCCTTCCAGCCAAACTTCTATCTGGCAACCGTCAATTCGTTTTTCGTATCTGAGTTTGTTTCTGTTTTGTTTGCTCCATTATTTTATTGTTTAGATTTCACATATAACTGAAATCATATAGTATTTGTCTGTGACTTATTTCACTTAGCATAATACCTGCTAGGACCATCCATGTTGTTAAAAATGGTAAGTTTTTTTTTTTATGGCTGAGTAATATTCTATTGTACATACCACAACTTCTTTATACAATCATCTATTGATGGGCACTTAGATTGCTTACATATCTTGGCTATTGTAAATAGCACTGCAGTGAACATAGCGTTGCATATATTTTTTTTAAATTAGTGCTTTGATTTTCTTTGGATAAATACCCAGAAGTAGAATGCTGAGTCATATGGTTGTCCTAGTTTTAATTTTTTGAGGAAACGCCATACTGTTTTCCATAGTGGCTGCACCAATTTGCAATTTCACCAACAGTACATGAGGGTTCTCTGCATCCTCACCAACGCTTGCTTTTTGTTGATTTATTATTGATATGGGCTGGACTAATTAACGTATATAAGAGGTATCGACCATTCCTTTATCCTTTTAATAAATCTTCCTTCCCTCCCTCCCCCCTTTCCCCTCTTCCTTCCCCCCTTCCTTTGTGACTTCCCTCCCTGCATTCCTTTCATCCTTCACAAATGCTAGTTGTGCTTTTACTAAGCACTAGCTTCTATTTAGCAATGAATATATAATGGTGAACTGACAGTTGTGCTGACTATAATAGCTAAATGTGCCGGGACAGCAGCAGGCACTTGACAAGCATGATTTCACTTTCTTTTCACAAACAACCCTGTGAGGTAGAGGTTGATGCAGTCACATTGCAGGAGGGGAAGTGGAGTCAGAGAGATTCTGCATGAACCCTCCCAAGTTCCCACAATCTCTGAGCCTCATTTATTCATTATCACCCTTCTAGAAAGCTAATGGCAGAAACATAGATGGCTGGCTCTTGGCTAAATACTGAATGGGGCACAAGGGAGGGCATCTCCCCAGTCCGTGGGAAAGTGAGGAAGGGGGTGGTGCTTTTGGAGGTGGCATGAGGGTAGCGGAAGGTCTCTGGCTGCCCAGGCTCTCGAGCCCCAGCTCATAAACTCTCTCTGATGTGCCACACTTCCATGTCTGTAAAAATGTGGATATAGGAAAGTTGTGAGAATTAAGTAAATGTATGCAATTTGTTTCCATAAAGCCTGGCACGTGGTTCACAAGAAAGGTTAGTCTAGACTCTCGACAGGCCCCTACCGTATTCTTCAGCCTCACCTGAAGTATAGGAGACTTGCGGAATCCCCCCAGGTTGAGCTAATTAACACTTGGGCAGGAATCCCCATGGAAACCTCAAGTTGCTGTTTGATTATAATGACGATAATGACAGCAGAACTATTACTTATTGGCCTCTTCCCACAAGACAGATGCAGTTATTCGCATCGTCCTGATATTGCAGAGAGCTCATGATTTGTTCAAGAACACACAGGAAAGGCAGGGGTGAGATTCGAACCTGGAACTGCCCAACACTCACCAGCTTTGTTTCGGCCTCTTGGTTTCTCCTCCACTTTGACTGATGGCTTCTGGGTGCTACTAAGGCTAGGCATTCCTAAGGCTGGGCACTCGCTCCCAACAGGGCAGCAGAAAGGCTATAAAAGGTGGCATAGAAGCTGAAAAAAAACGAGTGAGGTGCCCTCCTTGGCCTCTTGGAAGCTACATCTGCAAACCAAATGCTGTCACTCGAGGGCCGGGGACTGACCTTCAGGATGGAGCGAAGTATCCTCGTTATGTTAATTTCCTTGCTCACTCAGGTAATGATGCATTTACCGTAGAGTGTCGAATCACGAATGAGCCAAATCCCGGCGAAAAAGATATATTTAAGATTTTTTTTTTTTTTGAAACATTCTGATCCTGACTTTCCGGAATTCGTTTTGGGGTTGCAACATGAGGACTGGGGAACAGGGTCAGCTGTGAGACCACCGCGTCTCAGCCAGACACAAACATGTCGCCTCCCGTTTTACCCAAGCGACCGGCTGCACGCCCTTCTCAGAGAACCTCCTCTCCCCCTCGCTGGGACTTCTGAATGCTCAATCCTGACATGTATAATTTGGTGCTTTAATATAGAGTAACATTATTTTTCATTTACTCCAATCTGCCATCAGTATCATCTTTTCATTTAACCAGATGCAATTCTTTTTTCTTTCGCTAAATTGAAAATCCATGAGCGACAGGGAGTGCAATGTTTTAATTAGCTCATATTTTTTATATGGATTTATGTCTTTAAAATACATTTGTGTAATTCTTCAGCTAAATTAAAAACGTCTTTCTGTGAAAGTGAGGAGGGGAAAATAAAGAGCTAAATTGTGTCATTAGCTTAGGTAGATACAGACACAGGGCGGGACCTAGGGGAGGGACACCCACCGTAGCTGGCGCTCCTGCTTGGACCGATTCTGAACTTGCCCTTCATTTAAAGAAGTCTTTCCCTATAACGATTTCTCAAAAACAGCTTCAGGAAAGATTTTTTTTAAGGCCCCCTTGAAAGTCAACAAGCAGTTACCTTCAACGAACTAATGTGAAACCAAACCAGCTCCCAAACAAAACAGAAAAAATGAGAAGTGATCATGATAAACAGTTTTCTCCTGCATTTCTCTCTTTGTCTCTCTCTCTCTCTCTCTCCCTCTCTTTTTTTAACGATCAAGTTTAAAGCTTTCCACGGTGCTTTTTTTTTTCCCCTACGTTCTAGGAGACAAGTGACATTCCGTGGTAAATGGGAGAAAAAGCCATGCAGAACTGAAATCTCTCTAATGCGTTGACACCAACTTGCCCTCCATTGTTGGGAATAAGCAGGAGCTCATGATTGTTCATCAAACGGCTCCTAATGCAGTTAAAGCATTCAGCTATAATTTCTCCTTGCATTTATAATTACTGTCATAGACTGCACACCTCGGTGAGCAGATTAAAGCTATAAACTATTTAGCCGCGGCTCTAAGACGAGGAAGTTGATTTGTCTGGCAGGAGTTATTTGTTAGGGAGCTTGACACTTCACATAAAAATGACTCAACTTGATGAAGAACAATGCAGTTTTAGCAATGCAGGGATTTTAAATCAGTGCCGACGCCACGCCCTGCAAGCATCGCGGGGCAGTTTGTTAAATGATATGTGGGCCACGGAGATAACGGAGTGAATGCGTTAAGGGCACTGAAACAGAAGAAGATCTGGTGTGCAGGCGTCCCTGTCCCTTCCTCTGGAGGAGCAGGAGTTGGTTAAAAATCAGTGCATGTCAGGCTCTCCCGTCGCATCCGGTGTAAACGGTACAGGAGGCTCACCTGCAGGAAACAGATGCCGGGAGCCAAGGGCGCGCGTCACATTTGGGGATTTGGAGAAAACTTGGTGCTGCTGCTGAGAGCGTTCACCTCCCAAAGCCCAGGAAGCCAGGGCTGCGACAGGAAGTGGTGATGGCGATCTTTCCCGAATGCTCTTTATTCCTTTGTTTATTTCTTGGTGTTTTCCTTGCAGGAGGCATACGGTGTATTTAGGCATGGAGGTCATTCGGATTGGGCTAATCTCTTAGTGATGCTGCGGAAACTGGGAGAAACTAAACCGTGTTCGGACTGATAAGAGAGCCTCGTACAGACCGAGCAGCAGTAAACACAGTCCCCTTTCTGCCACCTCAGTCTGGGTGCGGGGTTGGGCGAGATAGCATTCAGGCCGCGCTCAGCACTGGACCCGGCCCGCAGACCAAGTGCTCAATGAACTTCGCCCTCCTCTCTCTGTCTCCCGCCTTGAGCCCCTGCTTCAGAAAATCCCCTTTTGTTTGCTAAAGGCTGAAATCAAGATGTAGGATGGGTTGTGCCGTTCTGTTTGAAGAAATTAAAGAGAGACTGTAAGTACAGATTTAACGGAAACAGCTCTGAGCAGAAAAATGGAAGTATCAGGTGGTGTTTGGGTGCCTCTGAGAAAGGATAGGATATAGCATTAACCCGTATTTTTTTCCTCTGACTTCCCCTTTCCGTCTCTGCCACCTGCTCCCTTGAAAATTTCCACTTGCTACATTCCCAAGTCACCAGTGCTAGGCCATGCTCAGCAAGGTCTTCATTAGAGTTTTACTAGTTTCACTAGGCTTCATTAGAGTGCAAATGATGATGATGCTGATGATGCTGGTGGTGGTGGTGGTGATGCCGAGGATTAAGTGTGGGAAGAAAATGAAGTGCTCGAAACAAAGCCTGGCAGTGTCCTCTACCAGTGTCGTCCTTGCTGTCATTAATACTGACAGAGCACTAACATTTATGGAGCATTTACAGTGTCCCAGCTATCGTACTAGGCCCTTTATATATAT
>PVKZ01006581.1:0-33089 GCA_004027375.1 Macroglossus sobrinus | reverse complement strand
GAAAGAAAGAAAGAAAGAAAGAAAGAAAGAAAGAAAGAAAGAAAGAAAGAAAGAAAGAAAGAAAAGAAAAAGAAGAAAGAAGTAAAGAAAAAGGAACTTGTAGCACCTTTTTAAAGTTCCCCCTAGCAATTTCAGTCTTATTAAACTAGTCTTTTTCTACCTTAGCTTCTCACGCAGCCATCAAAGAAGGGTTGTGCTGGGTTGAAGGAACGGCTAAGAGCCTTCTCTATCGTGAAGGGAATTGTACTACTTTAAACACCAACGTTCTCCGTCCCAGACTGAAAAAGTCTACTTCCGTTAATGTTTCACACAATCTCCAGGTTTATAATCCACAACCCCTGCCTGTCCTCTCTCGTTTCATCTGGCCGGCCAGGCGCTACCCAACACACTGCCCTACTCGACAGCTCGACCCAGACAATCAAGCGGTCCTGGCTCAGCGCCCCTCGTGCGCCCTACGTCCTCAGACTGAGTGACCGCAGTGTTCCCGAATCAAAAGTTGGCCCCATCAGCACTGGATTTCTTATGTTTTCTTCTATTATTTTTTTTTTCACTTGGAATGAATGTCCATCATAAGCTCATGGGATATAAAAGATGAATGAACAAGAATCCCTTTTGAGAATGTTTATTTACTCTTATGATAAAGACCAAACCGAGATCTATAACATGTTGATATCACACACTGACTCAGAACTAAATTGTATACACAGCAGGGGCGACAGGTTAGTCGGAGCGACAGCTTCTCTGAAGCAAGGCTGGGAAGAAGGGTTTGGCCGGGCAGAGTCAGCAATGACCAAGCAGGATATCGTCAAGAGCACCCAGGGCCCATACCCGGGAGAAATGGGGATAGCAGCCTGGCTGAATCAAGGACGACTCATCTGGTGAGATGAACTTGTAGGAGGAGAGTTACCGCAGGGCTCAGAAACCAGATGTGGTTTACCCGTGAGGGAGACAGAGGTGCGGCAGGTCCCTGAGACAGAGTAAGGCGTGATGGACACTGTTTAAGGCACGTGGACGAACCTCTGCCATCGACTCCCTGACTGAGCCTACGACAAACGGCTGACACACTGATTACCTGCAGCACGAATCGCATCAAGGCTGTGCACATCGCTTCCACGCCTAACCAAAACTCACGGCAGAGAAGGCCAAGGGCCCCATAGCTGCAAATTAAAAATTCAAAACTGCTTCTGCCAACCTCGCCGGGCTTTCCATACCCCTGTCTTATCCACCTGTAGAGCAGATTACTGTTTGGGGGCGGGGGGGAGGGGGCACTCAGAAGACGGGAGCATAAACGGCCAACTATCTGGACATACACCTGGAATTTCATTCTCCAAACATCTGACCGTCAGCTATATGAATGGCACAGGGTTTGGTGCAATTTGGGTCAAGCTACGCCACCACAAGCCTTTCGCTACCTGTCTTTCAAAGTGGGTCTGACACCTGGAAAGCAAAGGCAATCTTGTATATGGTGGCCCAAAGGGACAATGTGGTGACTTCATTCTTCCAGTATTTATTCTGTGTCTCTTAAATGCCAGACTGTTCTAAATAGTGTGGAACTGACAGCAAGGGAAGCGAAGTTCCTGCCCTTGTGGAGCCTATATTCTTGGGGGGCAGGCAGATAACAAGCAAGCAGACAAATAGAATGGCAGCTACTGGTAAGTACTATGGGGAAAAAAACAAACAAAAACCACGTAAGGAAATACACAGAGCGGCAGGCTGTGCTGTTGTGCCGTTAGATATTCTGGGAGGACCCGTCATCAAGGAGCGGGCCAGCACCTGAATGGCATTTGAGAGACGGGAGGAAGCAGGCCACGTGCTGTGTGGGGACAGAGTCCCCCTCCAGGCAGAGCTGCCAGCAACTGCAGAGGGCGAGGCAGGAGCCCAGAGGCAGGAGGCCAGCAGACCCGAGACCCCAGGGCTGCAGCACAGGGAGCAGTAAGTAGGGAGGGAGAAAGTGGTCAGGGACCAGACTGTTGCAAGGATTTCAGGTTTTATTCGCCATGTCGCAGGCAGGCAAGGGTGAACCACCACTGCGGTGTACAGTTATGGCAACACGATAATAATAATAATGCTCTGTGTCCTTTCCCTATGTGGGCTCTGCACACCCTTCCTCATCCAGCCTTTTATTAAGTAAAAGAAACAAATGCAAAGAGCAGTTTCCATAATAAAGAGAGGCCACTAGATTTATCTGGAGTGCATTTCGTAGCCTCCAAAATGTCCAACTCATAAAACCTGATGGAACATACACTAGATTATTTCCAAATTCAATGATGACTTTAACCATCAGGGATGCCCCCAAGTAGACTATTCTCAAGTGGTTTAAGCAGAGGACAGAATGGCCTTTTCGCTTTCGCATACAACAATATCAGAATGGGAAGTTTAGTCATCTGCCATCACAATTTCCATTTCAAAGAGACTTGTTAAATGGTCTTTGGTGAGACTGCCAACACGTGGCTAGGATAGGAACCAAAGCCACAGAACTGCTGTTCAGCTGGAAATGTCAAAAGATGTCCCCTTGTCCTTCAGATGATAAGGAGACAGAATGAAACCGCCAATTTCCTGCTTTGTGGATGCTTTGTAGCTTCTGTAGACATCTGAATGATCATTTAATTATAGCATAAGGAATATAAAACAAAGAAATGCCGACAGGATGAAGTCCTCCGTTGTTCAGGAAAACACACCATCAGCAGATTTGGATTCCTGTCCACAAACAGGACAAAAGCCTTGAAGCGACAATACTTTAGGACAATACTGTGTCAGCGACATAACAGTGAGCAAACATCCTTTTTAATCCAGGGGTAAAAGCAGGGAGCTGACGCCCAGATGTGAGCTGCCCTTTGCAGTTCTCTGAAGCCACTTCACCTTCCTTCCAGCCATAAATTGTAAAGATAAACAGGCCACACTCATCACTGGCAAAATGACTCAGACGCAAAAACCGAGAGGTTAACTGCTCGCTAATTTCCAAGATACTTGTACACTAGGAGGGAAAGAAGTTCTGTTATCACTGTTTTTTGCCATGTACTTAGAAAAGAGTCAGTGCTTGCCTGAGGTGCCACAGAAATAAGGAAAAACAAATTATGTCTCTGCTATAAAGTTGAGCAATTAAAGCTTTTCTTGAATAAGTCTTGAATAAAATTTCTCTAGTAAATCAACTGACTGTTGTTAAAATAAAGAGGAAAAGTTCTGGGGCTTAAAATAGCCACAAAAAAGGTACATTTGTCTATTTAAAAAGAAAAAAAAACTTTAGGAGAAAGAAAACTTATCTTTGTCAGCACCTAAATACTAGGGTTTTACTTGTAATAAATGCCCTATGGATGAAGGAAATGGTTTAAAAGGAACACTTATTTCTGTATTTTTTTAACTTATTTTGCTTGGTTTTAGAAGCAATATGTTGATTGTAGAAAATCTGGAAAATATAGAAAAGTATAAAGAAAATATAAATATATCACTAAGCATAATCCATATTTTAATATATTTTCTTTTCAATTAATACACACACTTCATTTCTCACCAAAATTGGTCATACTGAGTAGACAATTTGTTTATTAAATTGGTAAGCACTGCATCTGTGAGAGAATACTTTTTAAATATGGTTGCATAATATGCCATTAAATTAATGTGTTATAACTGACTCTTTGGCCCTATTCGAAATGCAAGCTAAATTAATGAATTTTAATGTCACAGAGTAGGAAAACATCATTGTTATGGTTTCAAAATCCACACAGTATCTAACCTTTAAGAAATTACCAGTTGTCAAATTTTGGTGTGGCATCAATCAAGAATATCCATAATTATCTGAAAAAATTATTGCAGTGCCCCTGACTTTCCCAACTACAAATCCGTGTGAGTCTGGATTTTCTGCAGACACTTCCACCAAATCAACCTGTCAGCAGGCCGTGCAGGAGCAGTTATGAGAACCCGGCCATGTTCTATGAAAGCTGGTTATGAAACAGACTTGTAAAAAGGTAAAACAATGACATTCTTCTCACTAAAACATTTTTTTTTTTTGGAAAACAGTTATTTTGCATTAAAAAAAATCATTAAAGAGATTTGCACAAATGTAAAACAACATCGTCTCACTACCATTTTTGTTTTGGAAAAGCTCTTTTTCATTACAAATGGTCTTATTAATATGTAACAGATTTATTGTTATTTTTGTTCATTTTAAGTGTATTTTAGATTTCCATTTTAATTCCTGAAAAAGTAAACATCGATAGATATACCAACATAAATACATAATTCTTTGGGGCCTCAAATACTTCTTAAACAGTGTAATCAGGTCCTGAGATCAAAAAGTTTGAGAAGCACTAAGCTGTAGAAAAAAAAGATCTCTTTTAACAAATTAAATAAATCCACATATTATTTTGTTTGCTTGTAACCAACATCTGCTTAAAATGAGACTGCTCTCAAGACTGTTAGAGATTTGCAGTGTCTGCTCACGTGGAATCCTTGCTCCCGTAGCCCATGTTTACTCTCTAAATAGTGAGGTCCCCAAATACTATATTGCAACGTTCTATTACCAAACACTTTTTAAAGCAGTTATTGCAAGGACCCCAAGAAATCAGGTATGTAGATCTCTAACCACAGCTACCTAATCACTTGTGGGTTTAAAAAATAAAATTATCCAACTATATCCAACAGAACGATTCAGATGATGGTACCTGAACACACTTATCTTCACAGGCATCATCTGTTTTTACTCCTTCCTACCAAAATTACACAAGCAATTCTGTGAACTCTGCAGGCCAAAAGGCACAGGCTCGCTTCCAATGACCAGTGCCCAGAACTCAATGGAAATAAGAACACACCCATTTGGTTCCTATTTAACATTACTTTCTTCTAATCAACAGTGCAATCAAAAGGCCCCAAACTACAATTAACACTACAGATATTCCTAGGATTTCAAGCAGAAATTCGACTATGCCATTGTCCTGTGTTTCTAGTTGCTACAAAGAAACAAAACTATCACACTTAAACCAGGTTGAAAATGTAAAAAAAAGCTCTTTCTCTGAAATACTATTTTCTCAGTATGCAGCAGGTGTCACGCCCACTTCTCAACACTGAGGATAAAGCGGTGAGTGAACAGAACAAAGTCCTTGTCCTCATGATGCTGACATTCTAATGAAGTAAACTTTTACGAAGGAGAGTAATGAATGCGCAGAGGAGGCCCAGGATGCCGAGAAGAGGCAGCAGAGGGCCGGGACGAGGACCCGGATGAAATACAGGGAGCCCCTTTATGGACATGTGGTAGCTCAGGCTTTAGATTCATCAGAAGGAGCTCAACCGCAGGAATACATAAGTGACATAAATCCAAGCTCGCTCGGGGTGATAGTGAAGCCATTTGCCGAGAGGGAAGGCACGGAGGAGGAATGAGCTCGGTGGATCAGAGAAAACGCAGTGATCAGTTTCAGACCCTGCACTGCGCATGTCCAGAAAACGTGTGAGCGAACCTACAAAGTAAAGGATGACTTGGACGTCGGAGCCTGAGCGTGGAGGTCAGCTGCGGGCCAGATCCATAGATCTGGGAGCCAACGACCCACAGGCCAATCACTGTAGCTATGGAAACTGCGGCTGTTCCTCAGTGGGGTGGTAACGGTGTCCCCCCAAATACAAAAAAAAAAAAAGGGTGGGTAAAGAAGAGCAGCCTGCAAAGGAGCCTGGAGGGAGGGATCCAGAAAACCAGGGGAAGCACGGTCTCCGAAGCCGGGAGAGGGGCGCGTGTCCCAGAAAGGACGACCGTTCTCAGCAGCGGTTAAGTTCTCGACCAAACCGCTGCGGGGCGAGCAAGAGACCAAGACACAAACGCCTTCCCGATTCAGCGACAGGCAGCATGACCGCCCTGTGGCTGGCTTCACGGCGTGGGACCTTTGCAGTCCCCGTGCTCAGGCGGGTCCTGGACGTGGTTTAAGGCTTTGCTGTCACTGGCTGGAAGCTCTTGATAATTTCTGAATGAGGAATTCATTTTTTTGGCCATGTGGCCCTGCACATTGGGTAGCCGATGTGAAGTGCTTGTGATAAAAAAATAGAATATAGTGGTTTGAGAAGTAAATGAAGAAACGAGCCAGTTGAGGCGTATGGTGGACACATTCAGGTGGCCCCCAAATCCTTGTCTCCCGCACTGTTTAGCCTCTAGTATAATCTCCATTTGAGTGTGAGCAGCACCTGTGACTCACTTCTAACCAACCGAATGTGGCAAAGGTGACGGGGTATCACTCCTGCGACCTTGCTGACATCTCTCTCTCCCTCCCCCTCCTTTGCCATCTAGGCAAGCTGCCCCTAAGTGAAATCCCACGTGGCACACAAACGCGATGGGCCTCCAGGAACCGCTAAGTCCTACCACTGCAAGGCAGTGCATTCTGCCCACGACCCGAGTGAGCTCAGAAGTGGATTCTTCCCCGGCTGAGACTCTGATGAGACCGCGGCCCTGGCACGCACGTGGACTGCGGCCTGGGGGGTGGGAGGGGCCTAAAGCACAGAACCCCGAGAACTGAGCCTGGATCCCTGACCCGCAGAGACCGCGAGGTCAGAAAAGTGTGTTGGTTTAAGCCACTATGTTTATGACAATGTGTCATGCAGCAGTAGGTAACCAGTACAAGCCAGAAAGTAGACGATTCTCTCTAGAAGTTTGAAGGGAGGGAGAGAGAAAGCAGTAGCGGAAAGAGGAGGGAAGGCCGGGTTCGCAGTGTTTGTTCCGTTTGTGTTTTATGATCAGAGAGACCTGAGCACCTCAAATCCTTACGGGAAACACCAGGTCAGAGACTGAAACAGGAGGTGGGGGAGGAGGGTCGTAGAGAAACGTGGTTTTCAGAAAGGGAAGTGGGTACCTCTTGCACTACAGACAGAAAAATGAAAGAAGGATCCAGGAGCAAGCAGATCTGCAGAGGCATGCAGGGAGAGCTGGAATGGAGGGGAAGGTACACCCCCCAAAGTGTGTGGGGTGGACGGCTGGTGACATAAACACAGGTGTAATTTAACACACCGAGATGGCTATTTGGTATAAAGATATATATCTATCCTGAGGAAAAGAGATTAGAAACTTTCTAAGCTCTAGGATGGGTTCCTCTTGGGATGCAATTCTCAGATGTCTGTTTCACAAATAATCCCCTTTGTTCTGACCCTCGACTCTTCACCCAACCCTAAGACGCTCCTTACATCTCTCACATTTCACTAATCACGTGTGAGACTGAATCCAGAAAATCCTCACGGATTTGCCGATATAAGTACCGGTAACTAATATAGAAATAAAGTATAAAAATATGTTTCTTGACAATAAAATGCTGAAGTTATCTTATCACCGTGGAAGGAAGAAGGGGAGGGTGTGTGCTGTGTTGTGTCATGATGAATTGTGTTTTCCGGGGTGTGTGTGTGTTTACATTATACCATCTGGAGATTTACATCCTATGAAAACCAGCAATAAAACATGTCGTTCCAGCAAAACTTTTTTGTATTACTTACAAAATGCACAAAAAATCCCCTTGACTCAACCGCTCGAGTACTTCTGTTCGGGCCAACCTTGCTCTCACATTCTGAGAAAGACAGAGTGAAGCCTGAGGGTGCAGGGCTCTAACCAAACAAAAGGGACAGTAAGCTCACAGGCCACCAGGAGACACACACAATCGTTACTGGACACTGAGAACCTGGGGGTCAAGGGCCATCTGCGTCCTCTCTCACACGGCCCACAAGTTCTCTCTCTCCGTCTTGCCTGTCATTTCAAGGTTGGGCTTCATGGAGGGGAACTTGAACTGTGTCTCACGGGCGTGCTTCTCCAGCTTCTGAGGAAGCCACATCGTCAAACACTCCCAGCCTGAGACCAGCACGCAGTGCTGCAGGCTGGGCCGGCCAGGGCCCATCAAAAACCCAACCAAGGAACAGGAAGCAAACTGAACTGAGGGCATGTCAGTGCTTTGTTGTCACGTGTGTGTGTGTGTGTTTATATCCACAACTACTAGGGAGAAAGTGAAGTCAATGAGCAAATCACCTTCAAATCAAGTGCTATTTTGTTAAAATGAATAACCTCAAAATACATATCAGTGGTATAATTTTCACGCGATAGTCGCATTTTACCAGAAGTGGAGAGCTTTAAAGGAAATGCAGTTTAATCATCAGGAGTCCAGACACTAAATAGATAAAATAATGGATAAAAAAATGGAGCTAAAACTTACTTATCATAAAAAGATATTTTTAAAAGGTAAGCAAAGAGCAATTCATCCAGAGTATAACAGAGATGGTTGGGCATTTGAAGAAATTTTAGGAGAAAAAAGAGTTTATGGCTACAAATGAGACAGCCTACTGAAGAGTTCTCTCCCTGGCAAAGACATAATGTCAAAAACTATAACAAATTGTGACTTCTGATTTAGTCTTGTTTAGGTCTGCTGTTTTGTTTAACCCACGAGTTCAAGTTCACACATGTGAAGGACTACATCACTCAGTGATCCATGGGTGGATCCCAAAGGTTTATGCTTAGTTTTGGAAAATCCTGAAGTCAAAACACATGTGCCGAGGAAATTGCCTCACACTTGTCACTTATTTAAGGCAGAAGGGACAAAAGGTTACAGAGAATGAATGCTAACCTCTTTGGATATTTGCAAGCTCCTCGTTAAAAGCAATAAATAAAAAAAAAAATCACATTAAGAATGCACCTCTGGTTCCTTCTGGTTCCTTCCGGTGGTGCAGAAAAGCACCTAAAAATAAGAATTTACCACCACCACCACCCGACCCCACCCAGAAGCTCACTTTCTGGAAATAAAAGAAAAAAATCAGAATTCAACTTCAAAAGGAGACACTGTAGCAACTTCATAAGGCATAGAAACAAGAGCAAACAATGAAAAACAACCGTTACGAGCCCGTACCAGTTACAGACCTTCCAGGCCAATGGAACATGGTGTAGCAGCTTCAGAAGGCATAGAAACAAGAGCAAACAACGAAGAACAACAAACTATTACAACTCTGGTACCAGTTACTGACCTTCCAGAGCAATGGAACATGCTGTCTCTGGCAGCACAAGCAGAATGAGCAAACTCCTGCTTGAAAGCAAATTACCTCTATTCACTGCAGTTGAAATCTATTAACAGAGCAAACACTTCCCCCACTGAATCAGCTCCCTCATCCAGTACTGTGACAATACACGTATGTAAACAGCTCAAAGGCACCGGGTGAGACTCTCCAGGCCTGCATATGCATCACCCCAAGCCCAGCTCACACCACACCCTGACCCTGCTCGAGTCCCCTTTCCCACTTACAAACACCCTCCCCAACCAGAGGAGGCTGAGTTTTAATATAATCATTACGCCACCGCCGATATACCCACAGCGTGCAGGCTTTAGACAACTAAAACCTGCATTCTCAAGGTTCAGAATTCACGACATCACAGTCCACTCATGCAGTTGTGCTGAGATTTTTCTACTTGGGGGTGAGTGTTTAGTATAGTGGGGAAAAGCCAATCAGGGGAAGAAGGGCCTGGGGCTCTTATCCCACTTCTGTCCCACTGTGTGCCTCTGAGCTGAAGGACCGGCCACTAGCCACCACAAAAGCTTCCTTCCAGTTCTAGATGTTGTTACTAAGTTAACAGAACATAGCAAACCTAGATCAAAGCGGAGTGTGTGAAATTAAACTGCAGAGGCATACACAAGACACATATTTAGTGAGCTAACCTCAGGTCTGGTCCACAATACCCTTGAACTCTGGCCCCAAGATGCACGCTGCTCCCAGTGACGCAGCCCTGTGTCATTCAAGGCACTGTGGAGAAAGAGGCTCCATGGAAAACCCTGAAGGCTGTTTATAAACAATGCTGTCAGGCTCACATCTGATTCACTTGAATTCCTTCCAAGTGTATCACTGTGGACATGTGATATTAAAAATAAAAAGTAGGCATTGTGAGTTACCAGCTCCTCCCGCTGCTTCATTCACACTCTACCCCTCCCCCGTCACACAGGACACACTGTGTAGCTCTCAACATGAAGTGTCATCAAACCTGGTAGAGACTTAAGAATTCAACTCTGCCTATAAAAAGAATGTAAAAAACACACATTTCACAAAACAGTACTGATTCCTAATTTGGGCACATTTTTCTATTGCATCTTGTTTTAAAATGCTGATTGTGACTCACAGTATAAAACAGAGCCATGGAAGGATGGAAGGATAAACAAAATGTGGGACAGACGTACAATGGAATATTACTCAGCCTTCAAAAGGAATGAAACTCTAACACTTGCTACAACATGGATGGACTTTAAAGAATTTATGCTGAGTGAAATAAGCAAATCACAGAAAAATAAATTCTGTGTGATTCCCCATATATAAGGCACCAAGAGTAGTCAAGTTCCCAGGGACAGAAAGGAGAATGGTGGTTCCCAGGGGTGGGGGTGGGGGGAAGGGGAATGGGGAGTTAAGTGTTCATAGGTATAGTTTCCTTTTGGAAATACAAAGTTTTGGAGATGGCTGGTGGTGATGGCTGCACAACAATCTGAACACATTTAATGCCGCTGAATAATATACTTAAAAATGGTTAAGATGGTAAATTTTATGTTATGTATATTTTGCCACAATAAAGAAAAAAGTAAAAACAAAAAAAAATATTGAGTTAGAAAACAGTCAACACTGAGAAATGTCCCTTAAAAAGGAAGGCTTTCTAAACTACACGATATCAGTGAAATTGGCACAACCAGGAAGAGATATTTATAGCAGCATTCTGCAGCATCAGTACAAGATAACAGAAAAAACACACACTGGCCCCTGACCCCGGTTGCTGGCACCGAGCTCCTGAAACCCTTGTCATTTCCTGAGTGGTGAGAGCGCGAGGAGCATCTCGTGTTCTAAAGAGGTGACTCTGGGTGGGCTCCTGCACGGCTCCTGGATGGGGGCTGGTCACCAGAACGACCAAGCCGTGGTAGGAAGCTTGGTCGGCCCCGCCCCCTGCCCAGTCTCCAGCGGGGAGAGGGGCTGAAGACTGAGTTCCTAATGGACCTTGCCCACGTGAGGAAGCCTCCACGAAAGTCCTCTACGTACAGGCGTCAGACAGCTTCTGGGCTGGAGAACACATCCATGTGCTGGGAGGGTGCGGCACCCCGAAATCCACGGGGACGGAAGCTCCCACACACCGGACCCTGCCAGCTCTCACCTTATGGCTGTACATCTGTGCCTTTCACTATGTCCTTAAATAACCTCGTAAACGTGTCTCCCTGAGTTCTGTGAGCTGCTCTAGCAAATTAATCGAACCCAAAGACGGGGTCATGGGAACCTCCAATTCGTAGCCAAGTTAGACAGAAGCTGTGAGTAACCTGGGGACCCCCATTAACCGTGACTGGCATCTGAAGCAGGGGCGAGGGGAGGGAGGCAGTCTCTTGGGACCGAGCCCTTAACCTGTAGGATCTGACACCATCTCCAGGTAAACAATGTCAGAATGTAGGACTCCCAGCTGGTGTCCCAGAGAACAGCTTGAAGGGAAAGTCTTAGGCCCTTGGTGTCAGAAGTCTCAGTGCTGAGAGAGTGAAGGAGAGACGGGAGGAAAGACGGGGTGGTTTTTCCCTAAAACCATTAGAATCCTAATAGTGGACTCAAGTACACTAACAGTACACTAATGACTGAACCTTTGTTTTTTTCCAACTATAAAGCAGAAATGAGGATGCTGACGACAAAATTAAAGAACAGCAATATTTTAAAAATATTTGTTGATGAAAAAAATTGAGAACACTATGAAAATTGTGTTAAGAAGAATAGAGATGATCAGACCACCTAACAAAGAAAAGATATTTTATTAGGTTAAATCTACCCAAAGTATTTTAAGATCAGTGATGTGTCACTTTTATTACAAACTAGGAAAAAGGAGAAATTAAACACTGATTTCAAGCAGTAGATCAAAAAGTATAACCACTCAAGGCTTCTTTTGAATGAAAATTACTTCTTTTCAAAAACTTCTTTTATTTCAAAGATATGCTGATTACTATCACAGTATTTGCCCTTGCTTGTTAAGTTGAGATCTGAGGAATTTAGCTCTCAAGAGGGCAGGAGGGGCCTTGTTCTCGCACCCTAATGTCAGGTCTGGTTTCCCCAAGTGCCGAGCCCTATAAACTTAGCTCTATAAACCCTTTATTTATGATAACACATGTCCACAGTGGGAACTTTGGTTAAGCAGGACCGATGTTTTCGCCGCAAATGAGAATAAAAGTATTTACTTACAATCCACAGTCTTCTAGTCACATACCACTGCAGTATTAAAGTCTTTTTTCCTCCAAATAAACATTTCCGGGAAATAAATATTTCCGTGGCTGCAGCAGGCCGGGAAATACAATGAGTTCAACTGAGTTTTATTGAAGGTACTATCACTAAGCCCACCTAAGAATGCTTTCTTTCCAGGCTGAACTCAGCCCTAAAGCTCACCCCTATTTTTGTGTTTATATCAGGCTTCACGGGGTTCTCAGGCCCTAGGCCCAGATCTGGTACATGGACGCACAAAGCTTCCTTTGAATCAGGAAAGGTCACTAAGCAAAATGGGACCAACGGCACCTCGAACTGAGTGAGCCACGGCCTGGTCTAACATACCCGTTAACTCGGAGCGTGCACCTAACCGCCCTAATCAGAGGTAACCCCCTCGAGGAGAACTATCCAGCAGACTCATCTGTGCCCAGGATGCTGGGTCTTTCGGTGGCTGTTTAGTAAGTATCAGTGACATTAATACAGTCCATAAACGTAATCCACTTTAGTCACCTTCACTTTGCCAAACCTCGTGGGGTAATTTTCTCGATGTCAAAATTACAGTAAAGAAAAAGCTAGAATAAACAAATCCCTTCCCTACTACGGATATACATTTCCTTCGGATGTCCTTACTGGGGAGGAAAAAAAATCCATGTCAGACTTACAAGGAGATTTCTTGTCAAATGATTCACTTTTGGGTCCCAGATATAAAATAAGTAACAGCATTCTTCGTTTAGGATCAGTACCCCACAGGAACTATTGATAAGGCAAAAAAACATGACATGCACCCTCCACCATGAGAAAGAGTTATCTACTTAGAAATGCTCATTGAGCAAAAGAAAAACATGACTATTTCAGAAGAGGTTTTCAATTAATTCCTACAGGTCCCTCAGGAAAACTCCAGTAACAGACACCTAGAAAAGACCCACTCACTAGAGTAAGCATTAAGCTCAATTCGGTAAACAGACTATCTGAGGAGAAAGATATTTCCTTAACTACTTATAAAATAAGTTACAACTTGACACATCAATTCTGGAAACTAATTTATTAGAACGTAAGCTTCTCGAAAGCACATTCGTCTATTTAAGCTTCCCCTGTAAACATCCATAGACACTACTTACTGTAAATCCCCCAACGCGGGGAGGCACTAAGCTACTGGACGAAAAACCCCCAATCCTTTGGAGATAACGATGCTTAAAAAACTGTATTTCAATAGTCAGAAGCCAGTTATCTGGTTTTCCTATGACAATACACACTCATTTTAAAGCCTTCAACTACAAAGCAACCAAAATCTTGCAATAAAAATCTTGGAATAAACCAGATAAAGCCAGTGAGATATTTACCTCAAAACTGCACTAGGATTATTTATAAGTGCCCACTTCCCTACCCATGCTGGCAAGTGATCTAAAACTGCTTCCCCGGGCCTATCAGCCAAAGAAATGGAAATCCTACCGAAGCAAACACAGATATTTCTCTCGGTAGCATTACCAAAGTAAAAACACACTGAATTTCAAAACAAAGTTGGCCACTCAATACCTCTCATTAGGAGATGGGGTGAAGGGGGGAGAGTATGTCATTCTCTAGTGCTTTCCAGAGAAGATGTGAGGTGCCTCAAAATAAAAGTCGTATAAGGCTAGATAAATAGAATTAAATTAGAAGACTACAAATGAAACAGCAAAAGTGTGACACGGTTGGACTAATGTAACCCCCAGATCTGAGTATGAAATGTGGTTTTGAACTTCCTAGTGGACAGGACAAAAAAAAAGGGTTATATACTTTTTCATTATCAGAAAAAAAAAATAGCATCCCATTTTTCCTTCTCAAGAGAAAGAAAAAATATCATTGCACAAGGCATGAAGGTCTACAAGAAGTTCCCTGCTTGGACCTTACATAAGAAACAATGAACACACATTTATTCATCTACCCACAAATAAAAGTACCTAGAACACATGGCTATTTTCTATTAAAAAAAAAAAAAGTTAAAGGACAAAGGCACAGGATTATGCCTGGCCTTTAATTCATTGACCTTTAATTCATTTTAATTCACTCAAAGAAAATGCTACCTTGATCCTCACCTTTGGCCTCCCAAACATGACTTCATACCGAGATGGAACTTAAAATAAAATAATGTATTCTGCAGGATTCCCTCCCCAAACATTTCCTTCACTATCGAGAAGACAGCTCCAGTTATTATCCTCGGAGATTAAAGACTGAACAAGGCTTGTCTGTGCCGCTTTGGAAGCACAGGAGGAGAAGCCATCTCACCTGGTGGCAGGACACCTGGGGTCACAGCAGCCACTCAGAGAACCAAACACAGTCCCTGGTTCCGTGGGCTTTATGTCCTAGTGGCGAGGCTGGAAGCAGGAAGCCAGGCAGGAAACAAAGGAGCACACGCGCCATCGGCAGGGGACCTGCTCGGGTGCCAGGAGCAGCAGCAGCAGGTGTCAGGGTGCAGCAGGCCCGGGGCATGCCGGCCAGCCTCCGTGTGTCTGGGATTGGCGGATCTGGAGAGCTCCAAGGCCCTGGGCAAGTGTGAGCTCGGCTTGTTTAGGAAAAAGAGGACAGAGGCCATCGTGGCTGGAGCCAGCGAAGGAGGGAAGTGTTTGGAAACCAGGTCTGGGAGGTGGCAGGGCGAGACCGGCTTCCGACTCACTCGACTCTGGAGGACGCGGGTGATGGAGGCCTGAGAGCTCCACGCTGACCTAGTGGACGTCGACTGGCCTGCAAGATGCTCAGAGCCAATCCCCGGCTCAGCCTTACAGAGCCGGCGCGGGAGCCTCGGGGACGGCTAGCTCTGGCTTCACCTGCAGGTGTCCACTCCCGGTGACGTAAGGAGACACGCCGCAGGGAGCTGAGGGCTGTGTCAGGCTGTGTGGGACGCTCGCCCAGGGCGACAGTTCCCGTCTGGGCGTACTGCGGACACGTTCTTCGTGAGAGCAGTTAAAACGCCAGGTTAGAGCATGTGAGACTGAAACGCCTCAGCCGCAGGGCTGAACACTGGACACCTCCTCCTCGCTGCAGGCACCCAAGGGGTCCGGGTTTTCTGGGACACTTGCAGGTGTCACTCCTTGCCCTGCCCAGCAACGCAAGCCTCGTTCTCCAAGGGCTCACTCTGGCCCTGATCAGAGATCAGACACGACCACGCCTTCAGGAGACAGGTAACAGTCTTCTGAAGACAGCACCAGGGTGCGAGGTGCAGTCTGACTCCAGAGGCTGCCAAGTCGCCCCACCTCTCTACCCAAAGACACTGGGTGAGGGAAAGTCACTCATTTGACAGAAGTTACTCAGGGCCAGAACAGAGGATGTCGCCTTTGCCATGGACGACGCGAGGAAGACATATATAACCCAGAGCGAAATCCACCGCAGGGGAGAAACCTACTGCTGCTCGGTGACAAGTGACATGAAATGCAGAACCACAGCATGGACCACAGCACTCTGAAAACAGGATGCAGGCCCACCTTCCTGGGGGTGCGGCCCCCCCACACCCCCCACCCACCAGCCACCCTTCTCCGACCTTCCTTCACCTGCGGTCACGACCTTGTTGCACAGGTCTCCATTTGCTTTATTTTTTTAAAAAAAAAACAGGGTCGTGGAAGTTATGACCTGACACCCCACCCCACCCAAATCAGAAGGATGGATAGGGTGGGTGGGGATGGAGGAGGAAGAAAAAGCTCAGCCCAAGCGACCCGCCTCTCTACTTGCCAACATCAGCCGCCAGGAAGGGAGGGCAAAGGGTCCCATGGAAAGGAAGCAACAAGGGGAAGGGAAAACGCACACACACGAGACCCTCCACTGGCTGGGGGGCCTCCTGTGTCTGGACGGGGCCGGGGCGCACTCTGCAGCGAATCACAAGGCTGCCTCTTGGGATCCGGGGTCTGAGGACTCAACACAAAACATAAGACAGTGCTTTCCCCTAAAAGGATCTGTTGTGTGTGTGTGTGTCTGTGTGTGTGCGTGTTTCAAGACAAGTTCTCGAGGAGGGTTTTAAGCTCAGGAAACATGGGACTGAAACGATAGCAAAACGGAAGTAGACGATGCCTTCTAAAGGAACTAGCTGCTCCTGCCCCTCTCCGATGCCGACACGCTGAGCAGGAAACGAAGCCTGAAGAGGCCAAGCCCTCTTTACGTGCTCTGTGACCTTACGGCTGAAGCCAGCCCAGCCCCATCTGCCAGGCGGCAGTTCTCAGGGTCCAAATCCAGCCGGTCCGTGTCCCACCCGGAACAGCAGCGAGGACTCAGGAAGCAGCACGGGCTCTCCAGAGGACGGGATTAAGACGACACTATCCCCACCACCCTGGGTTTCCAGAGGGGGAAAAACGCTGTCCATGATCAAGTGACCGCAGAGCCATCCACGGTGGGGAATCACATGGGGGGGGAGGGGTGCCGATGCATCCTGCCCCCTCGTCGCGGGGCGCTCAAGCTCTCCGAGTCTCACTGCACTTCAGCACGACACAGCGGTCTCCACGCACGAGACTGCCCGGTGCGATGCGGCCAGTGTCCCAATCCACACGGTCTAGGAAGAACACCGGCTTCCGGCCGCGAACGGAGCTCTTACCCAGAGGGACAGGAAGCTCGAGCCGGAAGGAACCAGTCACACCACACGTGGGTGCACTGCCGGCCCCACCAGGATGGCACCCTGGGCCTCGCTGACCCCACCCCACCCACTTCCCCTCTCTCCCGCCCCAATTTCCAGGAACTCAAATGAGACTCCCCCCCCAACCCTTCTAATCAGGCCAAGCAGTAAGGAAGCAAAGTGTCCCCTCCCTCCTCTCTCCCATCCCCCTCTCTCACGAGTCCCTGCCACTGGGGTGCTAATTAGGTAGGTGGGGCCCCAGGCAAGGAGCTGTCTCCTGAGAACCCCAGGCAGAGATGCAATTACAGATGCTGCTGGGGACTACACTGCCGTTTATGGCCCTAGCAGACCCCTGCAGGACAGTCCCTGAAAACATAAACACTAACCACTGTGATGCAGATTACTCTTCAAAGGGTAAAGCCTTGTGCTCACCACAGAACCTCAGCTTGGTCAAACCTTTTATTAGGATCTTTATTCAGCCTATCTGCGGATGAGGACGAGGACGTAGGATGGCTGTCTTGGTTGTCAACCAGACCAGGTCTGGCTGGATGCCGTGTGGGAGGAGGCTCTACTACGAGTAACTCCTGGACAAGAGGGACATGAACCGAGCTTACCTAGACCGAGGGGGATGAGCGGCCCTGTGAGGACCAGGTGGGCCACTCTCCTGCCACCCACCGCTGATCCTGGACCCCTCCTGCTGGGGGTGCGGGGCGCCCTCACCCACCTTACCCAGTGTTTGCAGGAGGCCACGGACCAGCTAGCGACCTGGACGGAAAGCTGACCTTGGCCTCGCTGTGGATTCCTGGTTACTGGTGACCTACTGGCCCGATTTTCTCCTCTGCTGGCTCAGATTCCTGAACCACAGCTTCCCCCCACTTCCCATCACACCCTTCTTCTCTCACTTCCATCCGGGCCACTGAAAATGCACCTTCTCCACGGAACGTGTGCTGCTTCCAAGAACCCGGCCTGCCCACAGATTCTGAGCCTGCGATCGCCTTGGCCATGGCTATGGGCCAAATGGGTGTATCTCCCCCAAACTCATATGTTAAAGCCCAAATCCCCAACGTGGAGGAGGGGCTTAGGGGGTGATCAGGTCATAAGGGTGGAGCCCTCGTGAATGGATTTGTGCCCTTATAAGAGGAGACATAAGAAAGATGGTCTCTCTCGGCCACGTGACGGCCACCTGCAAACCAGGAAGTGGGTCCTCATCAGACACCAAATCCACGAACAACTTGACCTTGGATCTTCCAGCTTCCAGAACTGCAAGAAACAAACGCTTGTTGTTTAAGCCACCTGCTCTACGGTGTCTGTGACAGCACCCGAGCTGACCACGACGGCCATCCGTTCCTCTGAGCCCAGCGGCCTCTCCCTGACTCTCCATCAGGCCCCGGAGCCAGCTCTGGCCCGTCACCCCCCGCTTCCTACCCAGCCCCCCCATTCCACCTCTGCCCACGGGACAGGCTCAGCACTTCAGCAGCGGGGGCCCGAGGGTGCTGCAGGCGAAGCGGGCTCTCATCCCAGCGGGACAGCCTCTCGCCCGAGCCCTCACGGAGTGGGGCAGTTTTGTTCCACCGGGCACGTGAAACCCATCACCTCTGACATCCGACCTAGACACCTGTCACGGGGGCAGCACACACAGGGGGGGGACACCAGCTTCGTTAACTTGCATGCGGGCACCGGGCTGGGTGCTTCGCCTGTACTACTTGCCTAAATTCACATCGCGGAGATGAGAAAACTTGAACTCCGCGAGGTAGAAGAACCTTCCACACACCACCACCAGGTCTGTCTACAATGAGCATCGTGCTCTTTCCAGCATGCCAGCGTTAGAATAGACGACGACGAACCCTGGAAGAGGCTCTGGGGGCGTGGCAATGCGAGAAGCACCCTTCCACACTTGTGGAAAGAACTCATATTTGTTTAGAGAAACATACGCTCAGATATTTACTTATTTAGAAAGAAATCATAACAAAATGGGAACAGACTACGGTCAGCAGAGATAATTCTCATACATTTAAATAAATACCCAGGCTTTTGTTTATGGTATGAATAACTAATGCTTTTAACATGTCCCAGAACAAGAATTAAGAACATACAACAACAACAAAAAAAAGAAACAGTTTTTTAAGATGACAGATTGTGGGTTAAAAAAAAAAAAAAAACAAACACTTATTTTTCTGCATTAAAATCAGCACCATCATGCCAGTACCTAGAAAGTTTAGGGTTTTTTTTTTTTTTTATTCTTCTGCAGGGGCAAGTGCCAGCACATAGGGAGGCAGGGGGAGGGCAAAGCAGAGGAGCAAAAAAAATTGAACCGAATTCGAAATCAGAAGAGACTTCTAGCTCCAGACGTGCAGTGAGGAGCTGGTTTCATCAGCATCCCTGAGCTCCAGTTTCCCCTGTGAAATCCGAGAGCTCCGTGTTGGATGAGGCTTCGGCCCCCACTCAATCTTACGACTGCTGTGAACACAACGGCACAGTCTGATGGCCACGGCCACACACCAGAGAAACAGTGGGGTGTGGATTTAAAGAGGGCTATCAAATGAATCATCCATCCATAAAAAAAAATAACTTATCTCCATTTAAAAAGTCATGTCATACTACAGGATGTTTGTCGAGAGAACGCCTTACAATTATTCTGAAGAGGCTATAAATAGGCAGGATTTGAAATTAGTCAGCTATGTGCGATGGCTCAGCAAGCAGCACATGTGTGCAACATGTCCCAGACTGCGTGTGCAAGCTGTTTTATTTCTCACACAAATGGGGAGGGGGAGAAAGAGAGTCTTGGTACACCCAGTCATTACAAATTCAGCTGTAAGTATGAAACAGGAAGCTTGTGAAGAATTGCAATTTAAAAACATTTAAAACAAACCAAAAAAAAACCCTACTTGGGGCACATGCATGGACAGCTACAAAGCCAACTGTGTTTCATCGCAAATCGTTTGAAGTCACCAGGGGAACTGGGTATGGGAGATGTCCAAGTGGACACTGTCTGGGTCCTGACCAGGGTCCCCACATTTCCCCCTCTCTGTGTACTCACCTGACGCAGATCACAGAGTCTAATAGTCACCTCGGTGCACACGCACCAGGCTCCGTGTGGGCAGAGAAAAAGGTGAGGCCGCCAGTCTTAGGAACGAGAGGCTGACGGTGCTCAGAAAACCAACACTAGATGTCTTCTGCTTTCAGAGGGCTGACTTCTCACGCCCATTGCCCCCCACTTGTCACCCTTCACATACCTGCTCCCAAAACAGCCTCATGAAACCTCTGCCACAGCCCACTGCCCGGATGAGACTGAGGAGGGGAGAGAGGAGAAGAAAACGAGGCTCCCGTGTGAGAAACTTTTGCTTTCCAGACCACGAGTCAGTTCCTTGGTGATGTTTTCAATATTTAAAGAATAGGCAGTGATTTTTTTTTTTTAAAGAAAGACCGAAGGAATTACTTTTTTTTTAAGCTTTGGGTTGGCACAGTGTACTTATCGAAAGAAGAGAAGCTATCAGTTCAAATCTAGCTAGACATCTTTTGAGAGTCCTGAACCATCTATCACCCGAAATCTCTTTTAAATTCGAAGAAGCCAAACAAGATGACTAATTATTTAAATATTTATCATACCCCGTGTGTCACTTTCCAGTAAAGCACTTATTTACAAGAAATTCAAGCTAACAAGTTTAATACAGATCTCTAAAGGATATGGAAGGCCCTGGAAAGGCAATGTTTGTGGACTGCTGGGAGTTAGGCATTCTTTTAATAAGGAATAATAAAGTTTTTTTGAAAAAATAATAACAATGAAAAGGAAGGAAGGAAGGAAGGAAAGAAGGTTGACGAGAAAGGCAGTGGCACAGAGTGGCTAAGCGCGCACTGTCTGTAGTGAGCACATCTGGATTCCGCGTGATCCTGGATGAGTCTCTGTGCCTCAGTGTCCCCCTCAGCAAAACAGTCGGTTACGGTCCTCCGTCACAAGGTGAGAACGAGAAAGACGAGGCACGTGTAGCATGTAGCATGTGCACAGGAAACACTCAGGTGTTGCTGACTGCTATTCTGGGATGAGTTTTAGTTCCAACTCTACCCGTAATCAGCTGCGTGGTCTTCGGCATGCTGGTCACCGCGTCTGAGTGTCGGCTGATTTATCAAAAAACGAGGAGTCCGCATTAGGTGATCTCTACGGCTTCCCTAAGCCCAAACCCTCTGTGACAATGCAGTGTAGTTTATAATTTTGAATTCTTTTTGATGTCCGGTTTTCAGACCTTTTTTATGACTTACTGATCATGGCCACAACTTCTCTGACATAAGTGTGTGGTTACAAGCACAACTGCTAACACCGCCTGCAGGAATCCTAGAACCTGCTTTATGACGAGCCTTCTCACAGTGTGGCTTCCAGGAACACACCGGGCAGAGGGAAGGCCTGCCTGAGATAATAGAGAGTCAAGCATCTCCATTTCGGTGGCCCCCGCATGCTGAAGCTGTCCCCAGATCGGATCGCTGGCGTCGCACTTCCGAGGGCCACCTGGCCACGATGGAGCATGTATAAATTAAATTCATGTGCTATCACCACCCTCCCTGAAAAGGAACTCTCAATTACTTCCTGCTGGAAACACTCAATCATCTGTTCTTTCCGATCTTAACAATGAAGGCAGAGTCACGCCAGGGGTCCACTTCTCTCCTCTTGGTGGACCAGAAACCGAACTATTTTACATTTACCGTTCTTCGCCTGGATGTCTGCACTCATCAATGACTTATTTTGTCTTTTATAAGGAAAGGTGCATAAATGTCCTTATATGCCAGGAAATTTTAAACCATTACTGAAAGAGATAACCTGTTGTGGTCTGCAGCATCACATGGAATTCTATCTGTCTCATAAACCCACGTCCTAATAGGCGGAGGCCAGCCACCCAAGTTATGTAAACAATGCAATAAGCATAAATAGACAGAATTTAACGTTGCTGCTAAACAAGACTTGCAATAAAAGTAATAACCTAACACAGTTAATATGCGTCAAAGACTGTGCAAATGGTAATTAGCTCTAATGAAAGGAAGTAGTCTCAATGCCTAAATGAAACCAGGCCAACTGTTGCTTCTCTATTCCTTCTCTAGAGCAGCGGTCCCCAACCTTGTTGGCACCAGGGACCGGTGCTCCTATGACAATCTAATGCCTGATGATCTGAGGTGGAGCTGAGGCAGTGATGCCGGTGCTGGGGAGTGGGGAGCTTCCACTCGCCCGCCCGCCACTCACTTCCAGCCGTGTGGCCCGGTTCCTAACAAGCCACGGTCCAGTAACATCCAGGAGTTGAGGACCTCTGCCCCAGATGTAACTTGGGGAAGTCACGTCAATGTTGACAGTTTCTCTGACACCTTGGCCAGTTTACATCTCATCTCAATTCTACCAACATGCTCATTAAGAGAGAAGAATCAACAACTGCTTCGGGCAATAGTCCTCAGTGAATGCTGGCAGACACGGGGAGCAAGATGGGTGAGGAAATTCACAACGCAAGGAGCAAGCTGCCTCCCCATGAACCCAAAGATCAACCTCAACACCACTACAAGGGGGACAACCATTCATGTCCCCAAGATGATGCAACGTGAAGTACACAATACCACCCCTAACAAACTAATCCCTCCCGAGAAGCTGGACAGGAGTCTAATCGTGCTTTAGTGCTAACTTCCTGTTGACAGAAATGCAGACTGGAGGAACAGGTTTAAAGAGAAAACTATCGACTGAGTCTAGAAAGTGGGGCATTCGACAAGACCACTGACTTTCCTGATTCTCCAACTCATCAACAGCACAGGAAAAAAAGCATGGGGAAGGGAGAGACGACCTGGGGTCAAGCAGCGTCCAGGGGCGCAGCGATCAAACGCCTTGCGTGGGCCTTGCTCAGATCCTGGTCTGAAAAACCAACCGTAACAAGACATCGGTAGCGGAGGTGAAATCCATGCGGGGGAGGCGGGGCGTTCGACGGATACGCGGGTTTCCCGCAGCCCCGACATCCGCTGTGCCGGACCTGCGCGTTCGGCCGCAGGCACCCCCGGTGAAAAGGCAGCGCCCGTCGCCGGAAACTGGGCCGCACCCCTGCACAGGAAGGGGAAGCTCTCAGCCAAGAGGAGTCAGAGGACCCGTGGCTGGCAGAGCAAGAGGCGGTTCTGGGGCTGATTAGAGGAACTTGACAGGTTCCTCTCTCGGCAGTTTTTGCCAGTAGGTTTCCAGCAGCCCGGAGCTTCCTCTGAAATACGTTCATGGAAAAAGCACAAAAACCACGCTCCGAGCAGGTGCATGAGCACCTGAGCGAGCAGGGGAGCTAGGAAATGGGAGAGAAGAAAAAGAGATGGGCGACGCCAGGTGCAATGTAGATTTTGCGTTATTGGGTGCGGCTCCAGCCCAGCACCTCGACTCCCTGGAGCGTTTCATCGTGCCTCGTTTGTTGTCTATCTTCTATTTGTATATGTCATGGAGGTGTAACCTAAAGGGCACACATCCCACATACACAGCTCCATTAACTTTTACCTCCTGCAACGACAAGTTCGTTTGGTTTGGCTTTCCGGGATAGCATCCCCTGTCCTCAAGGCTAGTGCCAGTCAGAGGCAGGCCGGGAATGCAAAGAGAAACATGTGGGACCTGCTCCCGACTTCTGGGCCCTACAGGCTGGTGGCCTGCACAGCTGTCCAGCCAGGCCACACAGAGTAAAATGAAGCAGAGTCCGATGGCAACTCAAGATACGGCGTCTGCAGTGCACTTCCGAAGTCTCTGCCTCTGCCCCCAGACCCTACCGTCTCAAAGCCGCTAGCCCACGTCATCGGGTTTTTAACTCGCTGCTCCGCAACCGTCCAATGGACCTGGAACGATGGCTGTCCCCTTGCCCCAGTTTCAAAGGCCTGGCATGTCACTAGTTAATCTTTTAAAACATAGCAGACTGCTCTGTGGTTCTAACCATATAGAGAGATTAACAAAGATTCGAAGGAAATCTTTGTAGGTCAAAATTTAATACTGTTAATTTTTTTACTCTTAAAACCAGCTATTCTAAAATAAAAAGCCGCTTTCTTTTTTTACTTGCTACTTTGAACTAAGGAACTGGGACTATAATTAAAAATCTCTAAAAATGAAAGAGGTGCTACACTTCTAAGTGTGAGTGAGTTTAATGATGCCACAATTCTATTTTAGAGTTAGAAAGCTGTGATGCCAGTAAAAAGTGCCTTATGAGAAACCAAGGGTGAAATCCTGGAGTAAAGTCAGCCCTTATTCCAAAGAGGCTAAAATTATATAACTCGCTTATACCAAATTACTTGATAATCTTTTTAAAATATAGACTGGAAGATCTGAGGTGTTTAAAATCTTTTCAGAATTTTCAGATATTTATGCTAAACAAAGTATTCCTCCGCAACAGGAAATATGAAATCTTCCAGTACGGATCACATGTGAACAGGAAAAAATATTTTTTTTTAAATACAGAATTATTGGAGGAGAAAATATGTTCATATAAAATATATAAACATCATGAAAAATGCATGATGCCTAATTAAATTCCATCCATTAATAAGGCAATAGCCTTGGGACACTTCAAACCAAAAAAATGGCATTTCTGGTAAATATAATGTTCAAAACACAACTCCAACGCACAAAATGACATAGTTGTGTGTTTTTCATTCGGCACCATGCTCACACGATGCCTGAGAAAACGACTTCACAAATGGATCGCTTTAAAACACTGAAATTTCCACAGAGTAACGCCAAAATAAAAACGCAATACAAATATTCTCCTTAAAACAACAATGATAGGTCTACCTGGCAAACGGATGATTCCAACTGGGATTCCAAGCCCTTCCCGGAGACAAATAGAGCAAGTTTTATACACAGAGTTACGGGAACACAGAGAGAAAGCCCAAGTCTGATCCCGGCTCTATAAACCTGGGCAAGCTTTTCAGCCTCTCCATGCTGGTAATGGTGTCACAGAATTACTCGGAAGACCACAGAAGATAATGAATGAAACAATGCCAGATATAACAGTAAGTGCTCAGTAAATGCTGCTGTTTTCACCAGCATCTAAGGCCCGTCTCAGAGGGAGTTTTTGCGTTCAGCCCACAGTACCTCTTTCTGACAAAGGGAAAGAGAATATTCCTTGAAAATGCAATAATGGATGAACCTCAAAAACATTCTGTGAAATGAACAAAGCCGTACACAAAAGACCACAGACTGTATGATTTTCTCTCACGCTGTATGTGAAACTTCTAGAAAAGGCAAAACTCAAGAGCCCAGAAGAAAGATTAGCAGTTGCCTCAAACTGGGGATGGGAAGAGGAGCTGACTGCAGAGTCTAAGACTGGACTGGGGTGACGGCTGCTCAACTGCACGAATTCACTGACAATGACGAAACTATACACACGGAATGGGTGGGCTGGACGGTATGTAAATTACACGTCAGGACGGCTGCACCAAAAACAGAGAGACGTGTTTCGAAAGTGTCTGCACAGGTATTTTCAGCCCCATCTGTTACGAGAGCTGGTTCAGATCTTTTCCAGAGTATAGCAAAAACAGTTGAGAACACCAAGCGTGGACAAGGACCAGACCTGGGCCCTATCCCTGACCTGGCTTCCAAACGTACCAGGCATCCAGTCACTTCTCACCAGCACCATCCCGGTCCTGGCAACATCCCGGGGGCTCACAAAAGCCCCCCACAGGTCCCCCGGCTTCCGTTCTGGCCCCCTATGCAGGCCAGAGGGGTACGGACAAACCACAAGGCCCATCTGATCTCTACCAGCCCTTACTCAGAACCCCCGCTCCCCACGGTTTCCCCACAGGCTGAGTCCAGATGATGGGTAACAGGACCCACAAGACCTGGCCCGCACTCAGACCCCGACCCTGTCTCACATCCCTCCCCCAATCCAAGCTCTGTCCTCATGTCCTCACAACCTCAAGGTCCTCCCAGGCCTTCTTGACCCTCCTTCAAGATGGAGCCACACCCCCTGCCCCAGGCCGCGATTTTGCACTTGACTCTGGAGGGACAGATGGGAGCGAGGCTCAGGCCCAGCTTCATTCAGAGCAAATTCTCCTCTTCGGAGGGGCCTCGCTCCATTACAACGTTGCCTCCTCTCCCGCCACACGCCAGCGTGGCCTGACATAGTTCTTGCAGCACAGACACTACCTGGAATCATATTATCTATGGATTTATTTACTCTGTCCTCCCATGAATACAAACTCCACGTCTGCAGGGCTTCTGCCGGTCCCACCCACCGCCCCATCCACACGCCGCCTGCACAGTGCCGGGCAGGCAGGAGAGTTCACTGACTACGTGGCCCAATGAGCGCAGCACCTGCCCGGCAGGAAGAGCTCAAGAACTGTTAGTTGGTAATAATAAAAATAATACTATTACATTTATTATTATATATCGCAGACGAGAATATGGAAGCCCTTCTAGGTTACCTGACTAACCCAGCTGGAACCCCGAGTCCCCGAGATGTGTCCATTCCACGAACGCAGAATAACTGACGTTCCCGCCACAGCTGGGACCTCACCGGCGACATGGCCAATGCTCCTGACCATGCCGCGCCCGGCCTCCTGTCACCATCAAAGAATCACCCCTACCCTTCAGGGGCGGCCTGCCTGCCATTAGAATCCTGGGGCGATCCCACGCACGGCAACTCCACCGTTATAAAGGGTGCAAGCTTTCATTTCACCCTCAAGATGCTCTAATCTCCTTTTTACAGATGAAGAAATAGAGAAACAAATACTCTGCTCAAAAAGCATATACTAATTAATGGTGAGCTTGGGCCTAGAACTCTGAAAATGTAAAAAGACGAGGCCTCTCTCTTTACAACTCACCATACTACTCTGGGCATCCATTTAAAAAAGAAAGGGGAAAAAAATAATTTTTAAAAATAAGAAAGGGAAAAAAAAGGACCCTGACCACAGCTTCTTCTGTTCTAAATGACAATAAATTACAAGGGAAAAGAATATTATAAAGGAAACCCCTCTACATACCCATATCCACAATGACATTCTTAACTTCCCCTAGGACACAGGAATTTTAATGTCTACATTAGACATTCAGAAATAACTTCTGATTATGTATACGGCAGGAGTTTATGATTGTACAGTTTTTATAATCTCATTAGCATGCATCGGGCCCAGAGGTCTGAAAATCCTGGATAAAATGAGAGTTTTAACTTTACCTCGCACCGTGTGCTGTGTTTCATGTATTAATAACAACACAGAAAAGCTTACAGCACGGTGTCATAGCCCTCTGTCCTATACACTTTATTGTGACAAAACCTGTGTCTTAGAATAGAACAGAACATGCCATTTCCATATCAAAGCCAGGTCACCTTTACGATGCCAGGTGAGGAGAGAAGGGAGGGAGGGAGTCCCCACCCCCCCCCACGTGACCCTCATCAGCATGTTGGCGCTGCTGCTACCAGGTTACTAAAAATCTGAGTTAAAAGCCATGGGCAATGGCCTAACAGCCTCAATGCCATGGCTGGCTGGGTCGGGGACTGTGTGCTCGGGGCTCGAGACCTGGCATTTGCCCTCACAGTGCTGCCGGAGACGGATCTCACGAAGCTCAGCTCACGGACGCGAGCACTAGCGCTGCCACGGCTTCTGTGACTTGCTCCAAGTCACAGTGCTGGGGCCTGGACCCTAACTCGGACGTGTCCGGCTTCAAAGTTCCAAGTCGTGCCCTACGCCACACTAAGAAATGTGCCCTAATCCCACCCCTCCAGAGCTGGGCTGGCACCGAGTAGGGCTGTACCCCGGAGACGTTCCAGTGTGACATAAGTCAGCAATGACTACAAAAAGGACAACAGAGGATGAGGTGACAAGATCTGCCAGACGATACATACCTATAACCCGCCAGGACGCAGACAGCTGGTCTACCTCTATCTTTCTATCTTATTTTTGGAGGAGACATTGCAACACATACTCAACCCAGCATTCCCCGCTTAAGACATCCCAGGCTGCTAAGGATTTATGACTTAGGAGCACAACCGGGAACAGCACTGCAGACAGCCCAGAGGCTCCTGCCATTTCACGGCCTGTAAAGGGGGGCTTTTCTTCACAGTCCGGGGCCCCAAGGTCTCGCTGCGTGTACAGAATATGACTGCTCCCAAACCACGGCTCTGCCCTGCCGCCCCGTGCACACACGACACTGGAGCACAGGCGATGGTGACCACTCTGTGCCAGCTGCACCACCCAACGTGACAGCCTTGGTAGAACCGCACTGTCAACGGGCTCACCTGGGGGGAAAGCGACACTCCTCTTATCTGCCTCTCTCCCGGTTTCCCGGGAGTTTGAAATGTATTCTTCACTATGCCTTCCCACAATCTCCCCACAAACCTGTGTCGAACCTTCTCTTTGCAGCAGAACCTCCGGCGGGCACAGATGTGGTTGGTCCCCTGCTGCCTGACACTGGCCCTCGGCCTCTGGGGATCCCTCAAACCAGCTCAGGAGTCCGTTTCCCCACCGGCCTTGAGGTTACGTTCGGCGAGAGCAGTGGAACAAATCTCAGTTCCCCAGTCCCTCTTCTAGACAGCACTGAACGGTCTCCTCACCTGTTCAGCCACGGTCCTACCAGTTCGCTCTTACTGACAGGCCCGGGGTAAACCTGCTCCATTCCCCGCACCTCCCCACACCTGGCCTCCACCTCATAGTCTGAAACCAAATCTGCAGCCTTAGCTCTGATTTACACCATCCTGTCCGAGATGTCTAAATCCACAAAGTGCTATTTTCCCCTCACAGCTCTTAACAGAACTATCATTAAACAATTTCCGTGTAATTTCCTGCAGTTCTTGAAATATCTCCCTCGCCCGTCTTGCCATGAGGACAAGGACTCCATCAGTCTCATCGGATGCAGTGTACCCATCGCCGGGCTAACGCTGGCACGTAAGTGGCTCTGAGGAAATGTTCAGTGAAGGCCTGAATGAAAAGCATAGCTTCCCCGATCGACCGAGAACCAGCCCCTTGCCGATTTACCGGGACCGAATGGCAACCTAAGCCATTGACAGACAAGGTACTGCAATCAATAATATCCAATACGTAAAAGCGTGGATACCTTTTGGCTGAGTTTTTGAGTGCTTAGCCCAAGGAAAAGTTGGGATGGATAAGGCCCAGAACCTCCTGTGCTAAAAAAGGGAGAAAAAATGTTTTGCTTCAAGAAGGAAAAGCCAAAACAGGTCTAATTAGACAGAGAAACCACACAAATGCAGAGAAGTCTCAGTGGGTCACCCCAGCGCTACACGGCCCTGTGCTGGCCACAGCCTGCACCCTAGCAGGACAGCCTTCCCCACACGACGCGTGCCCGAAGTGAGATGCCAAGCAGGCCGGTGCCCTGGCTACTTTCTCCAGACTTAAAGAGGGGTGCCGACGCACCCAAGATATCTGGGGACGTCCACAAACCCTGAAATCTAGATCGCAAATAATCAAACTCCCTGGCCCACTTTCTCAAAACACTTACACAGAGAATTCCGGAGGGAGGGACAGACAGGACACTAACAGTAAGCCCTATTAATAACCTACCACGTTCCCCCTCGTTGCAGAAAAGCCTCCCACCCCTCAGCCACCACCAAAGTCAATCAGTAAAACTCTCCTCCACCTTTACTTGTGATATTTTAAACAAGTAAGATATCGAAAGAAGGAAGGGAGGAAAGGAGAGGAGGAGGGGGAAAGGGCAGTGACCACACCACTACAGGTGAGGAACGCGCAAATGGGAATGGAATCACCAGTCCCAGGGACAGGAGGCTGGCCATCACCAACAGCCATAAGAAGGCCATCACACTGGACAACAACCACACTTTCTCTCCTGTCTGAGAGGCAACATTACAGAAAAGGAAGAGTAAAGCTACTGGACTCTGACCTCAGGTCCAGTTTGGCTGTGCGGCTTACACTGCCCAAGGCCACAGGAGGGATGAAAAATAAGATTCAAACGTTCCGATTCTGGTATTTCCTATGTGAGTTTCTTTTGACTTTTGTGTGGAGAAACGGACAGTTATTTCGGAAGGAATGCTGATCACTACAGCAGACTACACACTTCACACAGCTGCTTACAGGTTACCGCTGCATTGTAAAAGCACCCCAAGTGTGCACAAAGGTTAAGAGGCCCCCAGTTAGGGCCGGGAACAAAGATTGCACCTGACAGTTTGTAACCACCACTTCCTCCCTTGATTTCTTCTAACTTCAGAAAGTATTGCATCATCCTAACGATGTGTCTACTTCTGAACAGTTGTCTCCAAAACCTCTTTTTACTTTGCATACTGGATAAGTGAAACGTCTGAAAATTTTACGAGCGTTAACATAAAAATATGTGACGAAAGCATTCAAGGTCTAAATCTGTGGTTGAACAATGGATTGTTTGGGGCTTTGTTTTTTTCCCCCACAAAACACACACAATCAAAACTACTCAGACTCACAGAGAAATGCCTCTTATTTTCTTTCTCAGTGCAAAGTCGAACAGAAGCAAGCATGCACCCAGCTATAAAATCACTATTCCTTGTTCCACAAAAAGGGTGTCTTTCTAACATTTTCCTATGAATTTCAGAATATTGCTTTTTAAATATTTTAAAATCTAAAAGATTGACTTTTATTTAAAAACAGTCAATCCCAAAGTACTGCTGAAATCCAAATATAGTCCATAAAACTTTTGTCAGTCTATTCTTCCCAATGAAGTGGAACCTGCCTTGTTTTTCCTTTCTTCCCTTCCCCTTCTGTTCAAGTGGTCATTTTCGAGGATGTAAGAAACTACATTTCAAACAACTTGTTGACGTTAATCTGTGCAAAAGTAGCAAACCACTACTGTAGAACTATGATATTGGGTATGTTTTAGTCTGATGTGACCGGTAAAGATGAAGAATCAGTAACTCCCTCATTTACTCATACACACACACACACACACCAGGGTTGCCAAAGGGTTACCAAGCCACAAATCAAGCAAAGATGCCTTCATCCTCAGGGTATGTTTGGGTAGTTGGGTGCATGAGTGACTTTTCCTTTCTATATTTTTTCAGTGTTTTATTAAATATGTATAATTTTATACTTAAAAGTTTTACATTTGAAACTACTAGCACTAAAAAATCTTCTCTAGACAGGCATCCCAGATACTATTTCAACGCAAAACAACATGGGCAGCTAAAATCTCCAGAGTGATAAGAGGGGGAACATGGCCAAAGGAGAAAACTAATGTATCTGTTAGCGAGAAAGCCGCCAAGTTTTAAGGATGGAAAGTCTGGCAGGCTTCATCCAGTTTTTCTGTACCTCCCGTGACTATCACCCATTCTAACCAAGAAGGAACTTTGCTCTACTGGCACTAACTACAGGGGGGATGAAGGGAAAGGTACCTTGATGCAAAGAGTAAGATGTGCAATTTATCCTCTCAAGAAGGGGCTTTACCATCCCCTACATAGCATGTTAAAACTTAGCTACCCGCGCCCATGCCGGCCCTGAGGGACCTGCGGGACCTGAAGATGCTCGGGGAGAAACTGGGAAGCAGATTTTTAGGACTTCTTGCGTGCAGAAGCCACCTAAGACACTGGGTTCACTGGAGCGGAAGGAGCGGAGAAGTGTCAAAATGGAAAAGTTACTTACATACTATTTGGAAGCAGTGCCACTGTCACCTTTACACCAGCGGGGCAAGCCCCCCGCGGCCCCTCCTTTGTCTGTCTGCCCGGGCGGCGCCCCGGTCGGTTCCCCGAGCCCGCGTCCGGCCGCCCCGGGCAGCGAGGGGCGAGCGGGCGCCCGGGGCTCGGCCTCCGGCGCGTGCGGCCGGCGCACCGCCGCTCCAGGCGGGGGCTCTCCATTTTCAGGGCCGAGGAAGCAACAATGAGCCAAGCGGAGAGGCAGCGCGGCTCGCCGCTCCCTCGCGGCACCCCCCGCCTCCCCGGCGACCCTCGGGCTCCGGGGTACCGTGCCGGATCCCCGCCACGCCCCGGTCCCGCGCCCGCCCCGGGCACGACGAGGGGGGACCGGCGCGCCCCGCTCTCCCACCGCCCAGCGCGTCGCCCTCCCGAGCCCGCAGCGACCCCCGCCTCACCGTCCGCACCGCGGGGAGGGCACGGCCGGTGGCTCTGCCCACGCGGGGGGGGGTCCCTGGGGCCCCGGCGAGGGCCGCACCGTCTCCCCGGCGGGCACCCCGCCTCCCCCGAGCGCGCAGTCTTTGTGTGCAAAGTAAGTGCGGGAGGCGAACCCACCTCGGCGCGCGCACAAAGGCGCGCGGCTCCGTCCCCCGCGCTCGCTGCGGGCGGCTGTGGCGGCGCCCGGCGGCCCGGCGGCTCGGGGCGGCCCCGCGGCGGCGCAGGCGGCGGCTCCCGGGGCGGTTGCGGCCCGTCGGACGCCAGGCGGCTCCTTCACACCCCGCGGCCCCGCGCGTCCGAATTAAGCGGCGGGGCGGGCCGGGGGCGGGGCCTAGGCAGCTTCGCCCCGCCCCGGATCCGGACCACGCCCCCGGCCCCGCCCCGCCGCGCTGGCCTCCGGCTCCCGGCTCCCGGCTCCCGGCTCCCGGGTCCCGGGTCCCGGGTCCCGGCTCCCCGCCCTGCGACCTGCGGGGACTGCGCTCCGCGACGCGGGAGCTCGGAGGAGAGTCGGGAATTTGGTTCCGAGAGCTTTTCCTTCTGTTAACTTTAGTTTGGTTGGCTTCGGAAACTCTCGAAAGAGGAGAAGGAATGTTAGAAGGAAAAACCTAAGTCGCCAGATGAGAGAGAGAAATGGGGGACATCCAAGGTGGCTAGTGGATGTCTGGCATCCATCCCCACTCCACGCCTGTGACGCTCAGAGATGACTCTTCCCATCGGAATCCTGCCAATACGTCACGGAAGACAACTCTGAAGGAATCAGGGAGGGAAAAGGGAACCGATTTGCTGTAATTGTACAAATTTCAAGCAGGAGATTAAAACCCAGTGACCTGGGGATTTATTCATATTCATCCCCTCCCTTGCTCATCAAAGGGTAGTTGAAGATTTTAATTTGCGTGCAAGGAAAGGATTTATTAAACTTTCTCTCTCTCTCTCTCTCTCTCTCTCTCTCTCTCTCTCTCTCCCTCTCTCATTCTCTCAGGACTCACAACAAATTGCTTCTCTGCCCAACCCTAAGGCTCTTTGATTACCACCCACCTGAATTGCAGCAGGTACCAAAATGGGAGATACCTGTTTCAGAGTCACAAATGGTCAGCAGGTTGATAGATTTTAGATGAAAAGCATTTTAAATTTCTTGGAAACAGATAATAAGGGTTTATTTATCAGGAAGCTTTTCTCACTAAAACGGCTTAGGTCATGCTCACACAAAAGTCAAATCAATTATGGATTTCAATAAACAAATTACTTACTCCGAAGAAGCTCTAAAGCCACAGCCCATTGAGAGCCAGCCACCCCTA
>PVKZ01006580.1:0-33133 GCA_004027375.1 Macroglossus sobrinus | reverse complement strand
GCTGGTAACTTATCTTTGTTTTCCAAACAGTTCCCTGGGACTGAATGCCTTCAGGTGTCACTCATATTCATATTTGGCAGTGTACAGACTTGGGGTTTACAGTCAGTCATTTGGAATCAGGAGGAAGAGCCCTCCAAACGGTCACACTCGGGTGGTGAGACTTGCTCGTAACACAGCACGTTGGGAGGTGGGGGTGGGGGGAATAATAACTTAGTGAGTAAAAAAAACACCATAAAGAAATCTGGAAGTTCCCTTCTAAGCTGGGCGCCTGGGCTCCAGTGATGGAATGAAGAGAAAGCTGAGGGACACGGGTGAGTCGGAAGGAAGATCAGAAAGCTCGGTGGGAAAAACAGCCCAGGACGAAAGGCTCAGCCAGCCTGGACGCGCTGCTGCGTAGGGATGAGTTTCAGAGTCTCGCCAAGTGTCCACGAGAGACGCAGCCCCAGGCGCCCAGTCCACCCTCCTGGGCACAGTGAAGTCCAGCAGGAATGTCCTCGACAGAACCTGCTTCGCGTCACACAAAAGGCGCACCGCACGTCTCGCAGGCACGTGTACAGAGCCACTGTCGGCCACACGGCCGCACATTGAGGGCACAGCAGCAGCTCCGGTGACCGGAGCATGTCCTCGCCCGGATAGCGGGCGTGGTGGGGGCTGCGAGAAGCCTGCTCCAGCGTGTCCCGGGCGCCGTGTCCCAGGGCCAGGCTTCCTGGCGAAGGCCTCGTCCCTGCGTGGATGGCCACAGCGTCCCTCCCAGCGGACATGGACACACGAGTGTCCAGACACACAAGAGCAGAGGAGACCGTGGGCAGCAATCCTGAGGCAAACGTGTCCTTATCTCATATCTCAGAGAGACAAGGTGACAGAGGCTTAGCGAGTCACAAACCTCGCCTGGGGTCCCCTGGTTGGGTGTGGGGCGGGGCCAGCTGCCCCCACACCGTGGGAAGAGGGCAGCTCAGAGTCCCGATGACCCTGCTGTGTGCACAGCAACCAGAAAGGGACACAGTACCCGCGAGGGCCACGGCCCCTGCTGACCCCTGGGCACACCGCCCCCCCCCCATTTAGGGGTGAAACCCGGAGCAGCTGGGAGGCAAAGGGCCGGGCTCCTTGCCTGCCTGACAGGAATAGCACCCTCTACACACCTGTAGCGAGGAGATGCCGGGACCTGCTCAGGCCCATTCCCCACGGGTGGGTTCTACCCAGTAAGGTCCGTCTGTCCGCCCCAGTCACACTCTACGCGCTCAGGAAGCCACGTGGGGCTGTGGCTGCCGTGCACAGACGGGCCAGCTCCCATGGTGCCGGGGGCTCTGCTGGGGTGCTGATGAGCCCCCCATGCTCCCCAGCCCCCCACTATCCAGCACGGCGCCCAGAACAGGGCAGTGCCCAGTCAACACTGACTCCGTCCCCGAGCGCGCAGTGTGTCCCAGCTCGCCCCGCGGAGCCAGCCCTGGGCCCTGGGCCCTGCAGGCTGCTGTCACTGTTCAGATCACCAGAGCCTTTTACTTCCCCCTGGGGGACTAGGCCTGCCACCCCGCCGGCCAGGGACGTCACCTTCGCCTGACGATGTGTGCTTTTTACAAAGCAGGCTCCCTGCCCTTTCAAGGTGTCAGCTAATGTGGCAACTGCTGTCCCCCCAAGGCCGCAAAGCACCCCGGGGACGTCCTCAATGTCTGCCCGTTCCTGAGGCTCCCGGCCCTGGGTGGGTCCCTCTGGGCCTCTAGTCCCCGCCCCGGGGACGGCAGCAGAGAGCTGCTGGCAGGAGCCGCGGGTGGGCTTCCCCGCAATGGGGAGGGGGGGGCGGGGGGGTAGGGCCTGGTCCGCCCGGCGGGCGGATTCTTGCAGGATCATCCTCCTCTGAGGAGAAAAAGAGGAAAAAAAGGCAAATGGTTTTCCTCTTGCTTCTGCTTCTCCTCAGTAAACTGCTTGCCCAATTTCCTTTGCAGTTAGAGAAATGTTCCTTCTGAAAGTGCCATTTCACACGCTCACACGGCGCGTGGGCTCTGGGCTTCCAGGGCTCTGCACCTCGGGGTGGCCCTGCCCGGTGCCCCCGTGTCCCCGGGGTCCGAGGACTCGGGGTGGCCCTGCGCCGGTGCCCCTCTGTCCCCGGGGGCCGAGGACGGGGTGGCCCTGCGCCGGTGCCCCTCTGTCCCCGGGGGCCGAGGACTCGGGGTGGCCCTGCGCCGGTGCCCCCGTGTCCCCGGGGGCCGAGGACTCGGGGTGGCCCTGCCCGGTGCCCCCGTGTCCCCGGGGGCCGAGGACGGGGTGGCCCTGCGCCGGTGCCCCCGTGTCCCCGGAGTCCGAGGACTCGGGGTGGCCCTGCGCCGGTGCCCCTCTGTCCCCGGGGGCCGAGGACGGGGTGGCCCTGCGCCGGTGCCCCTCTGTCCCCGGGGGCTGAGGACTCGGGGTGGCCCTGCGCCGGTGCCCCCGTGTCCCCGGGGGCCGAGGACGGGTTGGCCCTGCGCCGGTGCCCCTCTGTCCCCGGGGGCTGAGGACTCGGGGTGGCCCTGCGCCGGTGCCCCCGTGTCCCCGGGGGCCGAGGACGGGTTGGCCCTGCGCCGGTGCCCCCCGTGTCCCCGGGGGCCGAGGACTCGGGGTGGCCCTGCGCCGGTGCCCCCGTGTCCCCGGGGGCCGAGGACTCGGGGTGGCCCTGCGCCGGTGCCCCCGTGTCCCCGGGGGCCGAGGACGGGGTGGCCCTGCGCCGGTGCCCCTCTGTCCCCGGGGGCCGAGGACTCGGGGTGGCCCTGCGCCGGTGCCCCTCTGTCCCCGGGGGCCGAGGACTCGGGGTGGCCCTGCGCCGGTGCCCCCGTGTCCCCGGGGGCCGAGGACTCAGGGTGGCCCTGCCCGGTGCCCCCGTGTCCCCGGGCGCCGAGCTGCATCTTCATTTGAGGACAGACATCCATTCAGGTCACCTCTCTTCCTTCCCTGAGTGTGCTGGTCTCCCCGGGACCCCGAGGCCAGGCGGGCCACCACCCTGGAAGGTCCCCGTGGAGGACAGGCCATCTCCCGGCACAGCTGTGACCGCACTGGCCAGCAGCAGCCACCCGAATGTCCAGGCGCCTCTGTGCTCTCGCTGCAAAATACAGGACTGTGGAGGCCAGAGCAGCCGCATGGTGGGGGGACAGTCTTAGCGCCCCCCGCCCCCAGCTCCGTGGGGGGCGGGTAAGGGGGGAGAGTGAGGACAACCCTGCTCGGACATCAGTCCCACCTGCTCCTCCGGGACGAGCCCCCCGCCTCCCACAGCGGGGAGGGCGCGGCGGGGCCGTGCACCTGGGGAAGGGACGTGGACGGGGCCCCGCAGGTGGCCGGTCCCCGAGCGTCCCGGTCCCGGCCCGTCCGTGCCAGGGGCCTGAGAGTACTCTCATCTGGCTGATGCAAGGGAAGCCACCCCGGCTGCCCCGCCCTGCGTCACTCCAGGGTCCGGCTGGCCCGGGAAGAGCCGTCCGTCCGCTTGGGCGGAGGTCCAGGGCGGCTCCCCTGAGCGACGCCTCTGCGGGGTGTCCCCGCGGCGCGCGCAGAGGCCAGGCGGGTGCCGCCGTCTAAGCAAGCAGAGGTGTGTTTTTCAATTTCGGGGCGTACAGCAAGACAGACACACGGAGAGCAACTCGAAATCCGAGCCGTTTTTCTCTAACACCTGAGTTGGAGTTCCTTAAAACCGGGTCAAAAGCGCCAGGGCGGGGCGCGGCGGGCCCGGCGCCCGGGGGAGGCGGGAAAGCGAGAGGCGCTCGCCACCTAGCGGCGACCGCGCGCAGGTGCCGCCGGGCGGCGCGGGGCGGACTGGCCGCCTGCTGCCCGGAGGTTCGCAGCCAGGTCAGGGTGTCTGGTCAGCGTCATTTGCTTACGGTTTGCTTTTCCCGTACCCTTAAAACCTGTCACTGAGCTGGTGTGCCCCCGAGATCTGTCCTTGCCTAAACTCTTGCTAACAGGGATAGAGGGGGCCCCCACCGGGCGCGGCTGTGGGAGGACCTCGCTCTGGTGAGGTCCTTCTAACCCAGATGGGTGTCCCCATCCTTGGTCTCCCACTCCTGACCTCGGCCGAGCTCTGCCCTGGCCTGGGCAAGCTGAGCAAAGGGCCCCCAGCAACACCGGCCCAGCCCGGGGTTGTGGGTGGGTGACGCCTCTTAGGGCTGCCCCTCCACCCCTGGCCTCCCGTTCCAGGGACCACGATCCCTCGTGTCTTGTCAAAGGACGGAATATGTCCCTTGATCCTCTTATGCTCAGTGGCCGGGTCTGTGAAATAAGCCGGCAATAGACAGATCGACAAGCACCGAATTTTATCTGAGGTTAAAAAGATTTACATGGCACGGGGGGAACTTCACAGAAAGAACAAAAGAAATCCTGAAGGAATGGTTACAGTTGGAGACGCTGCGGCATTCGGACACAGGCGCCCAGGTGCATGCTGGTCGCCGTGGCTGACAGGTCTGGGGGCCCACGGAGCCCCACTCTGCGGCCGGGGGTCTGAGGGCCCCGCCCTCCAGGTGGACCTGCGGCCTCCTTTGGAGAAAGCCCCCTGTAACGGAAAGACCCCCCCATGTCCACGAGAGGCCTGCTGGACAGTCTGCGAGCAGCCTGCCTCTGTTCGAGACAAGGAGCGGATGGCACCGGTGGATGGTGTGTCCCCGTTACGGGCGACATTGTCACCGGGGGAGCTGGGCAAGGCGTGAACATCCCTGGGCTACTTGGGCAGCTTCCTGTGGTCCCAAGATTTTAATTAGAGAGAATTTTCAAAGGAAGACGACAGGAGGTATTTTAATCAGACAAAAAGAAAGCGGGTGAGCTGGAGAGTTCTGAATAAGGAGTAGATCCCGGGGTTTTTGAGGACTAGCTACTGGAAAGACGCTCTGGAGTCTGTGGGAGCAACCCAGAAAAATCTTTCTTTGACTGCAAGCTTTTTAGGGGCAGATACACGTGGTGAGCAGGGGAGTGACACATAGGACAGTATGTTTGGATTTTGGGTCACCAATCCAAGTGTGCGAGAAACGTCATTTTATTGGCTTTATTATCTACTGCTGCGTCCAGTGTATCCCCAGACGCAGCAGCTCCCAACAGGAAAGGCTCGTCCTCGCCCTCGTGGCTTCCGGCGGGAGTCCAGGGGCGCTTAGCTGGGCGTCTGGCTCCGGGTGCCTCCAGTCTGCAATCAAGGTGCTTGTTAGGGCTGAGGTCTCACCTGCAGCCTCAACAGCGGGGGAGGGCAATTCTCTTTCGAGCTCATTCACATGGCCGTCAGGGGTCACTTCCTCTGGAAGTTAGGAAGCCCAGTTCTCGAGAGCTGTGGGCGGAAGCCTCCCTGTGACCTCGCCATGTGGGCCGCCCCCGCGGGCAGCTCGCCTCGTGGCCGCGGGCCCCCGGCAGAGGGAGCCCAGTCTTGCACCCCTGATTTTTGCTGAATGACAACACTGGCCCTTATGATCCATCCCAAAGGGGCCCCCTGATGAAAAGAGAATCTGGGCTCCGTCCGGTGGCCGCGGCCTAGGGTGACGTCTGACGCGCAAGGCGCTCGGCGGATCACGAAGTGACATGACAAAGAGCTTTTGACACTGCAGAGCAGGGTCACGTTTTTCCAAACTGCTGAAAAGGCTCACGAAAACGCATCTTGCCTCCGTTTTGTGAGTCCAGCTGCCAGCGGACACGGCGGGCGTCCCCCCCACCCCGCTCGCACCTAGAGCGGCTGGAAGGGACGACTCACGAAGCACTGACGCATTTAGTTTGCATCGCCTACGCGCATCCACGAAGATGGATTTATCTGCACCATTTCCTTTAAATTGCGATGGTGCCCTAGTTTTACAGCAATTTTCTGTAGTTTGTGCAATTATTGCTGCAGACGCTTACCGGTCACCGGGGCGCGTTCTGCGGGTGCCGCGCCCGCTTCCGCAGCCACGGACGGCGCGTCGTGGGGGTGTCGCGGTCTCTGCATCTCGCAGACGCAGGCCGTCCGCGCCCCACTGCTCCCTAGAGCGATCTTGATGGCGTTGCTCCATTTGGAGTCGGATGAATGAGTGTTTGCTCTGGATTCTGATTGAGGTTCACTTCTAAACTCCAATCATGTGTGAGCATTAACATGCACATTCGACCTGCTTTTCAGAAATTTACTGTTTGGTCTTCTCAGGCCCATGTTCCTCTGCGATGCATATTTTCTAAGAGGAGCTTACAACGGGGGCTTTTGATTCTAACCCTTGCCTGTCCGGCACTCACTGACCCACGCGCACATGCGCGCACACACACGCACACGCACGCACACCAGATTAACTACGGAACAATCCTGTTAGATACGTTAAACGTATACCTCACTGAGTCTGTTTACAAGAGCACGTGATCGTTGTGAAGTCACAGCGGTGTGTGTGCGAGGCAGCTGTGTACCCCCAGCCATGGCCCGTGCCCCCCCGGAGCCTCTGGGGCGCCTGGACTCACACGGGCAGACACGTGCGACTCTGGGCCGCCCGCTCCCCGCCCGGTGCACGCATCCACACTCGCGGAGCTGGACCACCGCGTAAAACCCACGGAGATTTAAGGAGTCTCCGTGGATGGAGATTTACTGCTTTTTCACGTGAATGTGTGTGTGGGGGACAGACACCCAGAAGCGGGTCACTCGGCAGCCGCGTCCAGCAGCTAGGCGTCCCCACCCTCTTCCGCCCGCGTCCCAGTCTTTACCAGCGCCGGCACCGTCAAGATTTTCACCGTTCCGCTGCTTCTTCAGGTCTTTTTGGGTGTTAATTTTACCTTGTGATGCTTGGGGCACCCCACCCAAGGGTTCGTGACTGGCGTAAAGGGGGTGCAGGGTCACTAGGGTGCTCCACGTTTGTTTACGATGAAGAAAAGGTAACAGCGTGCGGTGCCACCCGCACGCCCTGCTGGAGGGCCGCCCTCCTGGCCCGCCCCGGGCCGTCCCGGGGAAGAGGCCTTCTCGACGTTAACGTGGCAAACGGTGCTGACACACTTTAGAGAAAAACCAGGCCACAGAAAAGAATGCACGGGACCGTGCACTCCTGTGTAAAATGCCCAGAACTGATACTAGAATGTTCACGGCCACGCCACCCTGAACCAGCCCCATCCCGTCGGACCTCGGAAGCTCAGCAGGGTCGGGCCTGGTCAGTACTTGGATGGGAGACCGCCGGGTGCTGTAGGCATAAAAAATAAAAAATCAATAAGGATTATAAAATGACAAGGTCCTTGCAAACTATGAGGTCAACTAAGGTTGCCTCACCTAAAAAAAAATAATAAAAAATAAATTAAAAAAAATAAAATGCTAACAAGGTGTTCTTAAAGGGGTAGAAAAATGGTTATTTTACTTTCTTTTTGTTCATCTCTACTTTCTCATGTTTCTACAATGAACACGTATTACTTATAACACAGAACAGTCTGTTATAAAAATACAAACATATTTGCTTTTGAGAGACCAACACTGCAGGCTGCGAAAGCGTCCAGTGAGTGGTATTAGACGGAACAGGCTCCACCTTCCATCCTGTGGTACGTGTCTGATGTTACACCGCACTCTGCTGTTTCTCAACCTATTGATTCGTCCTGGAGAGAAAAGAATCTTAAGAGGTGACAAAGCAGGCCGAGTGCTTTTCAAAACGGTGCTTTTATTCCAGCTTTCGGTGGGATCGTACATGTATTAAACAACAGCTGAGCAGTGCTGTCCCCAACGCAAACCCCGACACCCGCCGCACAGAACTGCGTGGTCTCCCGAAGAGGGAACCCTGGAACCGCGCATCCTCGCACACAGATACGGTTTAATTTCAGCCCGAGCTCACCATTCACCCCCCACACGTGCTGAAAACAGAGACCCGCCAGGAACGAGCGGGCGGCCCCTCGGGCGCGGGCGCAAGGGCTGGGCCCGCCCGTGCTGTGCTCTCCCCGGGCACCTAGCTCACCGGGAGCAGGCAGCGGGTGGCTGAGGACCCCAGGGTCCCGTGAGGGGAAGGGCCGGCGCCCCCCGCAGTGCCCGGGGCCCGCCTACTCGCCACAGCCGAAGGTTCGGTTCCAGTTCTCGTAGAGCTCCAGGTCGCTCGGAGACACGCTGGGCCGCACAGTCCTGAACGCGCTCTCGAAGTCGCCGTAGGTGATGGGCGGCAGCTGGTCGGGCGTGACGGTGGCGATGTCGGCGGCCCGCAGACCACGGATGGGGCCGAGGGAAGCCTCCCGGCAGAGCTGCGTGACGTCGGCCCCCGAGAAGCCGGCAGACCGCTGCACGACCAGCGCCACCTCGTCCTCGCTGAGGCAGCTCCGCGCCCTGGCCAGCAGAGCCGTCACCATCTGCCTCCTGGCGGCTGCCTCTGGCAGCGGGATGTACAGCCGCTTGGCCAGCCTCCGGCGGGCCGCCTCGTCGATCTCCTGCGGCCGATTGGTGGCCCCCACCACCAGCACGCGGTCCTCGGGACACGTGGTGGCCCCGTCCAGCTGCACCAGAAACTCGGTCTTCATCCTGCGGGACGACTCGTGCTCGCCCTCCCCCCGCTGGGACAGCAGCGAGTCGATCTCGTCGATGAAGATCACGGCCGGCTGCTGACTCCTGGCCACGGCGAACAGCGCCCGCACCATCTTCTCCCCCTCGCCCACCCACTTGGAGGTCAGCGACGAGGCGGAGATGCTGAAGAAGGTGGCCCCGGACTGGCTGGCGATGCACTTGCCGATGAGCGTCTTGCCGGTGCCGGGGGGCCCGAAGAGCAGGATGCCCTTGGGGGGCCCCCGCAGGCCGGTGAACAGGTCTGGCCTCAGCATGGGCCACACCACCACCTCCTTTATGGTGGCCTTGGCGAAGTCGACCCCCGCGACGTCGTCCCAGGTCACCGGGGGCCCGTGGTCCACGACCTCACTCATGATCAGCTCCACCATCTTCGGCTCCACATTCCTGAGCCGCTCGTCGGCCGGACGCCCCGGGGCCGCGGGCCCGGCGCCGTGGGGCCCGCACGGCCGGCCCCCGCCCGGCTCGCCACCCTCGTGCTGCGGCACCGGGGGCACGAACTTGCCGAATATCCCTCGGGACCTGCTGGCCCCCAGCGACTTCTTCACGCCGCCATGCGATGGCCCGCACGCGCGCAGGGGCTGGCGGCCCCTCTTGCGCTGATCGGCCCAGAGCTGCTCCTTCGCGGTTCTGAACGTGGGCAGGCTGCTCTCCTCTCTCGGGCCATCGTCGTCCGTGTCGCCAAAGGCCTTGCTCGGCGCCGTGGGGAAGGCGTCGCTGGCGCCAGACACATAAGCAGCGCTCCCTTCCCGGGGGTCTCCCCAGCCGGACGGGAACGGAGGAGGAGGAGAGGGCAGCACACTCAGTCCGGGGTTGGCTTTGGGGCAGCTGCTAGTTTCCTTGCGGGCATTTCCAAATAAGGGCGCGGCGTGGACCGGTGCAGCGGCTGCTTCACGGAAAGGGGCAGACGTGGGACACGTCTTCGGGGTGTCTGTCGCCACAGGAGGCTGGGGACTCTGAGGGCCCATCGGAGGACCGCTCCCGGGGCCGTCTCGGGGCCTCTCTGGACCCGGAGCTGAGGGAGGACACAGGTCTGTCTCCCCAGAACCACCCCGGGCACTCACCTCCGCGGGACCGGCGGTGTGGATCGCCAGTGCCGCGTCGGCAGGCGCCAGCAGGGCATCCCGGAACCTCCTGCCGGCCTGCAGCATCTCCTGCACGCAGCTCATGTTGAAAACACTGCTGACCGACAGCCCAGACTGCCACTTGTCACTGTCTGTCTGCCTGGACCCCGCTAACGCGAAGATGTTTTCGGCGTAGTTGTTGAGGCCAGTTTCCACGTTGTCCGAGTCCATGACTGCGGCGTACCGCTCCGCGTAGCGCCGGAACAGCCTGGCGGCGCAGAGCTGCGACAGCTCGGAGCTGGCCAGCGCGTACTGCAGGCGCAGGATCTGCGCCCGGTAGGCATCCGCCTTCTGCGCGGCCGAGCTCGTGCCCGATGCGATCGCAAAGCAGTTCTTCCGCCACTCGCTCAGGTGCACGGACCTGGCGCCGGACGCCGGCATGTCGGAGGCTCTGCGGCAAACGACACGATGGAGAGAGCCAGTAGTGAGACAACGAAGCTACGATGCTCCGTGTACTTTCTGAGTCGCAGCTCACCTAAGGGAAGGTACGCTGACTCTTTCACCATGAGGGAAACTTACGAAACTAGGCCATGAGCAAGGAAAATAGTTCATCATAAATTCCAAGCGTTCAAGATATAAAATATTAAAGACCAGACTTAATAATACCTCGTTACGGTTAAATTAGTCCAGTTAAATAAGAATTTTCCCCGGCGTTAGGGAAAACCATCCTAAGGTTTAGGAAAGGATTTAAAATGAACCGGCAAAAGAAAGGCACACAAAGAACAACAGAACTACAGTCAAAGCAAAACCCGCCAAGCCCGGCGTTTACCTCCGGTCTCCAAGGAGAATCAGATGAGGGGTCTTAAGCGAGCTTCTTCTTATCGCCGAGTGGTCTGCAAAGTAGAGAAACAAACCATTATGAGAACCCAGTCAGATAGAGAACACGAAAGGCTCTGAGAACTGCCACGTCGGCCCCAGTGCTCAGATAAGGAAGCCCAGGCTGTGGCGAGGAACTCAGAGTCACAGCCCGGTCTGGTCGGCACAGGTGCCGGAATTCGCACACACGAGCAGTCCGGCCCCAGGGAGCGTGCACCTCACCCTGCTCCCTGGGCGCTGCCACCCGGGGTCCCAGCGGCAGGGGCCACAAATATACCCCACTGTCATCACGGCCTGTTTGTAAGGGCTTCCTAGTGACTGAGCGCTTACGACAGGATGCCCCGGCCTCTCTCACATTGTCCCAACGTCACATGAGACATTAAAAAGTGAAAATGTCATAATGAATGAAACATGAGAACAGACCAAACAACCTGCTAGTAAAATGCTTTTATTTTGGATTTCTGCTTTTGTTATTTTCATAAGCCTGACAGTTCGCTAAAACCATTTTAACACGATTTACATGCATGTTATTACGCTGCTGGATGTGTAGGATGTACCTGCCGCGGGCGCAGCGGGTCTGCGCGGTGCGAGGCTCGGGCGTCAGAGCCGGCCGGCACCGGGGCGCGGGCCGGGATGCGGCTGCGCCCGAACAAGGTAAGTCACTGTGCGGGCCGGCACCGGAGCCCGAGCTGCCCGGGCCGGGATGCGGCTGCGCCCCGAGGCCCCGCCCCGACGAGCCCCCGAGCCGGCCGGCGCGGGGACACGCCCACTCCCAGACGCGCTCCAGGCCGCAGCCCGCCCGCAGCCGCCCGGGAAGCGCCACGCCCCGCCGCGCCCCCCAGGAGGGTCTGCGGAGGCCGCGCCGGCCCCTCCGCGCCTACCTCCCGCGTCCCGGCTGCGGCTTCTCCGCGCTCCGCGCTGACCCGCAGCCCCCGAAAAGCGCGCGCACGATGTGCGCCTGCGCACTGCTGACGTGATCGGGCCCGGACGTGCGTGCGTGCGTGCGTGCCTGCGTTCAAGCGGAGCGGGGCGCGCGGAGGGGCGGGGCGGGACGTGCGTAGGGGCGGAGCTGACGCTGTGGGGCGGAGCTGACGCCGTGGGGGCGGAGCTGGCGCGCTGTGGGCGGAGCTGACGCCGTGGGGGCGGAGCAGACGCGCTGCGGGCGGAGCTGACGCCGTGGGGGCGGAGCTGACGCTGTGGGGCGGAGCTGACGCCGTGGGGGCGGAGCAGACGCGCTGCGGGCGGAGCTGACGCCGTGGGGGCGGAGCTGGCGCGCTGTGGGCGGAGCTGACACCGTGGGGGCGGAGCAGACGCGCTGCGGGCGGGACAGACGCGCGGCGGGCGGAGCAGACGCGGTGGACCGTGCGCGGGTCCGGCTCCTGGCTCCGCGCCCCGCGACTGGACACCGCTGACAACCGCCCAAGGAGTCGCGCTGGCTGTGCGGCCACCGGGGTACAGACGGTGACCTGGCCGCCTTTCACTGGGCAGGTGCTTCATTCTTAAAATACTCCGAAATAAGTACTCAGGCGCCGAGGTGAATTCATTCAGAAGCGCTCACCTGGACTCACCTGGGCGGCAGGTGGTCCGGTGTTACCTTGGCCTTTGGCTTCGGAGAACATTTAGATGAGTGAATTGCGTTTTCAGACAAACTAACAGAATAACCCCTAATAGCGGCCAGGGTGGTATTCAATGTCATGACGTCACAGAAGGAGTCTACTAGTTGGCAGTTTCCGGTCTGATGAAAAGACACGAGGAGGTCATGAAGGGCCATCTTCCATCCTTCCGTCCTGCCGTCCTGTCCCCGTGGATCTTCCTCCCCAGGCTTCTCACCTGCCTGTTCCCGGGGGGGGGGGGACCAAGGGGTGCAGCCTCACACAGTATATTTAAAGCAGGAATAAGAGGCCAAACTGGAGAGGGACCAAGCCCCCTGAATACTTCTCTCTTGGAAGAAGGAGGAAGCCATTTCTCAGGATGCACTGGTAGCCCTCTCCCCAACCCCCTCCGTGGTTACCTTTTCCTGAAATAGTGACCGGAGCCGGCATGGAGAAAGTGACTGCCGAGGAGCAACAGACACAATGACATCTAAGTGGCTGCAAATACCCCATCCTCGTGGTGGTGGTCCTACTTGTTATGCTCCTTAATCTTTTTACTTATGTCTTTAGAAGTTGCGTCATCTCCGAGCAAAACTTGTATGTTGTTAAAGCATCTACAAACAGTTCCTGACAGATACGAGGCACTCAGTAACCAGCGGTCGAATAAAGAAATGTAGTTTAAAAATACCCAGGGATGCCACATTTTTAGCTTTTTGAAAGGAAAAGTCCACATTACAATAATCAGTTTGGCACACTGTAGGACAGGACGCTCACCAGACACAATTGCTGTTGCACTTTTAAATATTTATTAAGCACTGAGCCACACGACAGAATAATTTAAAGACCACAGGTGTGATTTCAAGTGCCATACTCATAGACTGCCCTGAGAAATAGTTCAATAAGCCTCTCCCACCACTGACACCTTCAGGAGCCAAAACCCTGTGATTCTTTAAACAGCAAAACTCACAGTCCAATAGCGAATAAGAGCGAGATCTACTGGGATTAACTTTTTATATAGCAGATACTATTTCTTCACTGAGGAGAGACTGAACAGATATCGTCACAAGCTTCTGGATAATGGCGGAGAAACGTGAAGCCTCACACAGTCTCGGTTCCATGAAACCGGGATGATGTTTATTTTCCTTTCATTCCAGTTTTCAGATATACTTCTTTGCAACTTTTGATCCCTGTGGGGGGAGGAAAAAAAAAAACAGGGACATATGGCTACATTAAAAAAAAAAAAACACTGAAATTTTGTATGCTTCTCAGTTGAACACCAAAGGAATATACAGTTTCTCCGAGATGGGGGCAACCACGATGTATGTAAAAGAGTTTGACGTGAAGAAAAGGTGTTTTTACTGCTGATACAGCTTCTCTGTGACACACGTTATCAACATCAGCTGGAATCTGCCCCGTGTCCTACCCTCTGTAAAACGGGGACAACACTCCCTCCCTTTCAGGACTGCTCTCGATCGTGTGGGTGTGATACGCTGGCCACACCTGCGCACAGGGGAACACCCAAGGTGTTCGTCGCTCTAACTGAGCTGGCTGAAACAGCGCAGGTGCGTTATGATGGCCTCCTGTATCCAGCATTAAACAGTTCAATCCCGTCTGTACCTTTCGAGGTGACAGCAAGCACAACCGCGACATCCCCCAGAAGCGCGCCTGTGTTTCTGATCACTTCTAAGAGCTACGGCCTCTCTCCGTGTAGCCGTGGGCACACGGGGCTGGGATCGCCACGGGACCCCTTCGGATGGGATGTGTGCAGACACGGGGGCTGGAGAGACGCTACTGGCAGCCTTTCCTGACATGGTTCTGCCTCACAGTAGTGCTCCCCTCGACACACACACACACACACACACACACACACACACACACACATACACACACACACCCATTGTCTTACAGCAGTGGAATAATTAGACTCTGAGTCTCTGCCCGGCACCTGGCAGACGTGCTCGAGCTACAGCTTTGTGGTTACTTGGGACAGGGCAGTGCCCCTCAGCTTACGAGCAGTGGGCTTTCGGGAAAGGCCTTGTCACACGGGGAGAAGGATCTGGTACTTCAGGACAGGCCTTGCCTGAGAACGTGGGTCCTCACGTCCCAGGGCAGGAGTCGTGGGTGGGCCTCTCGCACACATGAAACACTTTTTAACTTTTGCCGTTTCCGAGCGCTCTAACATCTCAGGTGCTCACGGTTAAAATTAAGCGCAGAGACGGTGAGGTGGTACACCGACCGTCGGTGCAATCCCTTCACCGCACACTGGGGACACCAGAGGAGGGACAAAGGGAGGCGAAAGCGAGGGAGCTGGTCACAGGGGTCCGGCCAACACCGCCTCCCAAAACTGGGGCGAAAAGACAAAATACACGGACACAAAGGGGGGACGCAAACTCTAACGGACGGACGTTCTTAAACTAATCTACTGAGAGCGTTTATGGCCGCTGTGGCCCCAACAGACACAGTTTCGAAGGCCCTGCCCGCTGCCCGCACTGCATCCGAGCTCATGGTTTTCTTAGCAGGTAAACCGCCTGCTGTCTGCGGGGTCCCTTCCACGGATGAGGCCGGGCCCCTCGCAAGGACAGGACGCCCACGGTGCCTTTCTCTAAGCCAGCAAGAATTTGGTTTCTTCCTGACAGTAAATCAAATTCCTTCTTGTCAAATTCCCTCGTGTGATGTTTTCATTAATTTCCAGTTATCCACAGTTTAACGCATACGCTCGTTATGACAGGAGGTTGCGTCCGTGAACTGGCGCCCGCGTCCCCTTTGCACGATGGAGAAAAGCGGTCCCGGCCCCCTGCGCGCGCGGCGGCCTACCTGCAGCCGCCGCCCTCGGCTCCGCGCGGGCCCGCAGCAGGTCGGCGGCCAGGCCCCGGATGTGCTCCCAGGCCCGCTGCACGTGGCTGGACTCCACCACGCGGGAGCAGATGGCGAAGCGCAGCACGAACCGCTCTCGGAGGTGACACGGGACCAGGTGGATTTTTTTGGCGGCGTTGATCCTCTCCAGAAGGGCTTCGTTCAGCTCGTTGGAACCCTGGAGGGATGGAGAATTTGCGGGTGGGGAGACCACGCGTCGGCAAACGCAGCCCCCGACCACTCGCCCGCCACGAGGGATGCGGGCGGCGCAGAGGGACGGGAGGGCGGGCTGGGTGTCCGCGGCCACCACGGAGGACGGATTGTGCGCGGGGCGGGGCGGAGCGGGCAGCTGCGGGGACCGGGCCAGGCCGCGTTCCTCCCTCTCCGGGGGCCGATGCGCGGTTCTGAGCGCCGAGGTGACGCGGGTCCCGCCCCGCATCGGGCCCAGAGAGCGTGGAGGGGACCGAGCGGGTCCCGGACAAACCTTCAGCCGGAAGCAGACCAGCCCGAGGACCACGTCGGCGCAGATCTCGAAGCGCGGGTCCCCGCGCACCGCAGACTCGAACTCACGCGCCAGCCCCACGTGCTGCGGGAGCGACACCTGTGTGAGCCCGCGCGCCACGCACCTGCGTCCCGCGCACCTGCGTCCCGCGCACCTGCGTCCCGCCCGCTGCGCCGCCGCGCGTCACCCGCTCAGCAGCGTCCCTCGCAGGCTGGGGGGGGGAACCCGCGCCACCGTGGGAGAAGGGCGGTGACCTCAGAGACACATCGGCCACCGCGTCCCTCTGCTCAGTGGTGGTGGGGGGCTGCCTTCCCACGGGACCCCCGCTCACGGGGAGCGGAGACGCGGTGGCGGGGTCTGCACACCCTAGGACAGGGGCTGCGCAGCGGGCCCCCTCCCCCGTGCTGGCCCGTGCGGACGCGTCGCCGCGGTGCCGGGTCACAGCGTCCCCACCCCACCCCCACCCCACCCCCGGGGCAGCCGCCTCGGAGCTGCTCGTCGCCACCAGCGTCCGCCGCCACCGAGGCGAGGCTGGCGGTCGCCGTCACGGTGGGGAGCTGCGGTCCCCTCTCTGAACGTCGCCTTCGCTGCCTTCTACACGTTTACGGCGCTCAGAGCGGATTCGGGCGGCGCGAGACCGGACGACAAGCCCTCCGTGGTCTGGCCGCCCGCGTGGCCTGTTCTGAACCGGCACCCAGCACGGGCTGTCACCCGCGCTGTCGCCGGTGGGCGCCCGCGGAGCCCGGCAAGCGCGGGGCTCAGGGCGGGGACCCCATTCAGGGGCGGTCCCTGCACACGGTAAACCCGGCGCCACCAGAGGGCGCCAGAGGTTTGGGGTTGGCGGGGACCCCTCGGCCAGCAGGGGCCGCTGCACAGCGCTCTGGGGACGGGGGTGTCTACTCTGCTGCCAGGCAGGATGGGTCCCCTCTCAGGGCCGTTTCAACGTGTCACAGCCCAACCACACCCAGTCGCCCCCGAACTTCAAGCTGGAATCGTTATGGAGAGAGAAACCATTTCTCACCTTCTTTCCCCAAAAGCAGCCAAATCCTCCCTATACCTGAGAACGTGGGCTCAGATGGGGAGGGGCATCTCTCCTCCTGCAGAGTCACCCTCGCAGTGTCTTTCCAGCCACCTTCTCCACCCAGACTCTCCCCACTCCCACGGGTCCCCCCAAAGCCCTGCGAGGCCGGCGGGGGCCAGTTTGTGACGTCTGGAAGGCGCTGAGCCGGTGTCTGCAGAGGGACACGGGACACATGGCCCGTCACAGAGGAGGGGGCCGGAGACACCCTCCCAGCCACAGCGCTCAGCCAAGGGCTGGCCCGTCTGTCTGGCTGGACTCGGAGACCGCGGGTCTGGCCTGTGCCCGTGGAGGCCGCGGGCTCTGTGCGGGGCGGGGGACCCCACTGGCAACGGCAGGCCTCCTGCGGCCGGCCAGGTGGGTGGCCTCGGGCGAGGGCCTCGGTTTCCTCGATGGTTAAGGAAAAAGGGGTGGAGCTCGGGGCAGAGGTGGCCCTGTGCCTGGGCACTCATTGGGCACTCCTCCCGCCCTGAGGGAGCCGTCAGGCCATCCTGCCGTGGGGGCCCCCGGGCTGGACGACAGCCCCCCACCCCACGCTAAGAGCACCCTTTCCGGAAAGCTCGTAGAGAAAAACGTGGTGTATCCTCGCTTTTGCCACTGCTGGCTGGACCTTGCCGACGTGGCTGACGTGCCAGCCACGTGACGTTGTCACTGGGGCCGTCCCCTGGAGCCGGTAACCCGGGGTCCTGGCGGGAGTGTCTTCAAGGGCCCACCCTCGCGCAGGGCCTGTCTCATACAGGCCCCAATTGCACACGCGACCCCTCGTCACGTGTTTGCTCATGATGACGTCCTCGTTTACTCCGAGAGCCCCCTTCGAGCGCCGGGAGGCGCCCGGGCGTGATGAGGCGGTCACCTTGCGGATGAAGGCCTGCAGCCCCGTGACCCCGTACATCCTGAACACGAACCAGAGTTTCAGGGCTCGGAATCTGCGGCCCAGCGGGATCTGCCAATGCTGGAAACAAAACAAAACACACACACAGACGCCCCGTCAGAGGGACGCCGGCGGCCGCTTCCCCGGACCACACGCCCCGCCCCCGCCCCGCTCCGCTCCCCCTGGAGGCAGCTCCGTCCCCGCAGGCCCACCCTCTGCCCCACCGGGGGTGGCGGAGCAGAGGTGGGGTGAGCGGGCCCCGCAGCACGAGGCCACCTCTGCCGCCCAAGGATGGGACCTGGGAGCTCTCTGTCCACCCGGCCCGCTCGGTGGCTGTTTGTTGGGCGCACGCGGGCGGCCAGACCAGTGCTGGGCTCAGGGCCATCGCAAGAGGACAGGGCGGGGGCAGCGTCCGCTCAGGGCAGACACTCCCTCCGCGCCCAGCCTCAGCCCGCCAGGCTGTGGGTTCCGAGGTGACAAGGACTCCTACTGGCCATTTACTCGCAGCCCAGGCCCAGCACCCTCCTGGCTCAGAGCAGCCACTCGTCACGTTCTAGGGGACATCGCGGACCTGCGTGCGTAAGTGAGCAGGAGGAAAAGCCACCCGCCCTCACACTAGGACCATCGGAAACCGCGCGGCAGGCGGAGGCCCGCTGCCCCCACGTGTCACAGCCGCGGGGAGGCGGGCCCTCCAGAAACAGCGCAAGGGCCAGACACAAGCCGTCCACACAAGCCGGCCACACCGCATGCAACGCATGAGCTGCCGGCACTCAGCGCCCGCGGCTGTGTCACCATAAGGAAGAGAAACGGCTGACGGAGAAGCCGGGGTAGCCGAGGACATCGTCCCTCGGGCCAGACTGGCCCTCGAGGGCAGCGAGACGGTTCGGCTCTGTCCCGATGGCAGCTCGCAGCGTGCGCGAGAGGGTCGTCACGGCCAGTGTCACCGTCTACCTCTGTCTCCCTCTGCGACCTGGGGCCTGGGAGGGGGCCACAGGCCTCGCAGGGGCTCCTGGCCGGAGGGGAGGCCGCCCGCTGGCCCCTCACTGTCCCTCCGCCTGGACGCCAGCTCCAGGCTCCCAGCAACTGCGCAGAAGGGAGGGCCACACCGTCCCAGGGGACGCCGGGGGCGGTGTCCCTGTCCCCTCGGCAGAGTGTCCTGCTAACCCGAGTCCTGGGGCCGGCGGGCTCAGCGGAGCTGGCCACTGCCCGGCCCGGCTCCCCAGCCAGGACGCAGGGGGCTGGTGCCCTTCGACATGTCCCCAATCGTGACGGAAGAAGGGGCGTCTGCGGGGGTCACCGCCGTGACCGCGCCCAGCGCCGGACGCGTCTGGGTGACCAGGGGCCTGGCGCTGCGCGGGACGAACCACTCACCCTGTAGTCGGTGACGAGCCCTGCAAAGAGAGAGAAGCAGCGGTCACGCACGGGGCCGTCTCGGGCACCGCGGCCAAGGGCGCAGCCGCTCGGGGCGCGGGGGGAGACGGGCGAGTCGGCCCACGGCGGGCGGCGGGGATGCGCGCGGCGGGCCCCGGGACCGCCCCGCTCGCCGCCGGCGGCTCCCGCGCTGCACATGCGCAGCCGTCGCGCGGAAGGGTCCGCCGGGCAAGCCTGCAGTCCAGGGGGGTCCTCGCTGCCAGCGCTGTGGAGACTTCCCGTCACCCGAAAGGGACCCCCACGTGGGAGCAGTTCAGTGTCCGCGGAGACGACGTCCACAAAAGTGCGGAACTAACGCAGGGCCCCGGTCACCCCGCTGCCCCTGCGCCCCGGGTCTGGCCGGTTCTAGCAGCGGGCCAACGGCCCCCACCCGCCCCGGGGCCAGCGGTGAGAAGAAGGGGCGTCCCACAGAGCGGACGGGGACACGGGGGCGGCCAGGGCTTCTCAAGGCCCCTCACGCCCCGCCGGGCCCTGCGCTGCGGGGGGCGCTGGCTCGTCCGCTGTCGCACCCCAGGGCCCGGCGCGGACAGCCGGTCTGCACCGCAGACGGACAGAGCGGCGTCTGGTGCCCGCCCCGCCGGGCTCGGCTGACAATCTCTCCACTCCCCCTCACCCGCCCGCCCACTGCTCAGCCCCCGCACCCTGCCGGCACTGCGTGAGGGGACGCGCGTGTCACTTCCACGGTTCTGCGTGGGAGGCGCCCGCCCTGCGCCCGCCCTGTGTCCACCCCGGCCCTCTCAACCAGCTCTCGCCCGGCTCCGGCTCCCAGCAGGTCTGGGGAGGGACCACCCAGGCCTCGCCCCCCTGTCCCCGCCCCGGGGGCAGCCGACCCTGGCTCTGTGGCCCTGGGCTCTGCAGCCGGCGCCCCGCGCCCCGCGGGGAAGCCTCTGGGACGGAACCTTCTGGTCGGGCCCCTGGCGCCACGAACCCGGCTCTGAGGACGCGAAGCCGGGCGGGCTCCCCGCACGGGGCCGGCGCTCACCCGAGTCCTGGTGGCTGTGCTGCAGGTACACGGGGTCCAGGTTAAAGGCGCTGGTCAGGTCCGTCCTGTTCTTCACCCTGGGGCAGGAGGACGCGTGGGGGGCTCACTGCGGGGGTCCCCAGAAGGGGTGGCGCGCCCGGCCGCCTGGCCCCTCCACCGGTCTGGGCTCGGGCACCCAGCGCCAGAACCCAAGGGCCCCTCACATGTCCCCTCGCCCCTCCTACCCCCCCCCCTGGCCTCGCGTGGCACAGCAGGGGTCTGGCATGGGTCTGGAGAGCTCTGGGCGCCTGGGGGAGGGGCAGGATAAGGAAGGCCTTTGCCCCTGGTCCTGACTGGCAGCCCCTCCAACCCCTGGGGTCAGTGCAGTGATGAAAGTGTCTTTTGTACACCAAAGTGACAGATGGCTGGGGCTCCCCAGCTTCAGGATGGGGGCTGGCTGCCGGGAGAACCGTCGTGATCAGGAGGGGGGGACCATGAGGGCACCCCCAGGCTCCAGGCGGGGACGGGGCTGGAGGTGAGGTTAGTCACCAGGAGTATCATCAATCGCATGCACACCGTGGGGCCTCCAGCGAACCCCTCGGCAGTGGCTCGGAGAGCTTTGGGTTATGGGGTGCCTCGATGAGCTGGGACAGGCAGCTCTGGGCCCCGCCCCCCACCCCTCGCCCCGGGCCCCTCCTGTGTCCAGCTGGGCTGGTGTCTGCTGTCTGATGAACCAGTCAAGGTGAGTGAAGTGCGTTCATGCCGAGTTCCCCGAGTTCTTCTAGCAAATTGTCGGGTCTGAGAGAGCCGGGGTCTGCGGGGTCCCCGACTCTGGGCGAGGGGAACTGGCCCATCGCGACTGCTGTCAGAGGAGGGGGCCGTCCCGGGGGCTGAGCCCTCCCCCTGCGGGTCTGCCCCGCGTGGGGCCTGCAGAGCCGGCGTCAGGGGACGCCCAGCGGGTGGCATGTCCCGCCACCCTCCCAGGCCTCTGCCTCCTGTGGCGGCGTGGGCCATCTCAGCACAGGCCGTCTGCCAGCGGCTGGGGCTTGGCAAACGCGACGAGCTGTCCGAGTCGGGACAGCGGGCGGGCACGGGTGGGTCCGCAGGGGGCCACGGGGTGGAGGCATCGTTACGGTGACAGGGTTTAACAGAAGCCGACCTGGTTTAAAGTCCCAAAACTTAGCCTAACGGCTTACACAGCATTCCTTTAGCACTGTCGTGGCTGACGTGTCCCCGAGTTCATGCGCTAAAGTCCTAACCCCTCGTACCTCAGAACGCGGCTGCATTTGGAGCCCTTTAAAGAGGCGATTACGTTGAAATGAGCTCATGCGTCTGCTCCCTAATCCAATAGGACTGGTGCCCACAGCGAGGAGCACTCACCCTAATCAACTTAGAGGACCGGGCTTAGGGGCCTCAGCATCCGAGAAGGAAAGGGCAGGCGCAGCCAAACCCAACCGGCCGCTGACGTGGCCTCGCGCTCGCGCCCTGCTGCTGTCAATGCTGCGTCGATCTAATTACAGATTTCCAGGTCACCCTCCCTCTTCCTTCGCTGATGCGCTGCCCGCTCACGCCCCGTCCCCCAGCGAGGCCCTGGCTGGCTTCCCTCCCCAGCCCCGGCCCCGGCCCCGACCCCGGCGGGGGGCACCGGGGAGCTGCCCGGCCACGGCGGACAGGACACTCACCACATGGCGGAGCAGTCGAAATTCACCAAGAGCCACTTGTGGGGATTGAAATTGAAGGAGTCTGCAAACTGCCGGGAACAACGGAGACAAAGCAAGCGTGAGGCGCTGACGTTGCTGCAAGGCGAGCCCCCCGCCCCGTCGTCACAGTGTGTGCGGGAGCGCGAGCAGTGCGGGGGCGCCTGTAGTCACAATGTGTGCGGGAGCGCGAGCAGTGCGGGGGCGCCTGTAGTCACAGTGCGTGTGAAGGAGCCACAGTGTGTGTGAAGGAGTGAGCGGTGCAGGGCACCTGCAGTCACAGTGCATGTGAAGGGGCGGGCGGTACAGGGGACACCCGTAGTCACAGTGTGTGCAGAAGAGCGAGCAGTGGAGGGCACCCGTAGTCACAGTGCGCGCGGGGGAGCGGGCGGTGCGGCGCGCAGCCCATCTCCACTGCCGGGTGGCCGGGAGGGGCTCTGCGTGTTCACGGTGTGTCCACGGCGTGTCCACGGCGCTGTCGCGCGTGCCGAGTGCTCACGTGTTTCCAGAGGCGTGCCCTGTCGCCGCCTCTGACCGACAGACTGCACCTGGGCACACCTGGAGGCCTAGGGACACGGCCGCAGGCTAAATCGACGACTGGAGCAGAAATAAAGGGGGGGGGGTCACGTGGGCCTGAGGCTGGCTGGCTGTCCTAACGAGGCCCCGGGCCCCTCTGCAGGGACGGGCTCTGAGGCGGCCCTGGGGGTGCACACGGGGCCAGGCCAGCGTCCGTGGGGAACTTTGGTCAGCAGATAGCGACCCTGCAGTCACCCCGGCCCGAGGTGCAGATTCATTTCCTGCCAGGCTTCAATAAAAGTGATTTTGAGAAGGAGACAGGAAATTACAAGGAGTTTCGTGTGTTGATAAAAGGAAACAAAAGGTGAAAGAAACGCTTTGTTTGCTGGGAGTTTTATGAGCTGGCTCCTGGGGGCGCCGATCTGTTTAAACCTCTTTCCTTACCCTCGCTGCTGTGCCCCCCTCCGCACCCCCCGCTGACAGCCAGGAGGCCCTTATCTCCCCGCGGGGCTGCAGGCAGGATATTGCAGCCCCTTATCTGAGCAGCGGAGCGGCCAGGCAGGAAGGAGGCGCAGTAATGGGGGGGCCAGAAACGCCCACGGTGGGGCCGAAATCCTGTCTGTGCTGATAGGGCGGGCTGCGGGGCCTGGCTGCGGGGCCGGGCTGTGGGGCCTGGCTGCGGGGCCTGGCCGCCAGACACCCTGCCCGGGCCACACTGGGCTCCGGGAAGATGCAGGGGGCGAGGCCTGAAACCCTACACGGGACCCTTGGAGTCGGGAAGGACCCCGCCTGGGGCCGACACGGGTCCCAACGCCTCTCCGAGCTGCAGGGACGGCGGGCTCCAGCGAGAAACGAGGCTTCTGTCTGCACAGGGAGGTAGCCCTCAGCTCCTTCCTGCACCGAACGCCCATGAAACCAGCGAGCAGCGGTGAACTTCAGGGGTGGGGTGTCAGCACCCTGTTATCAGAGCCTCTCACGGACGCCCCCAATATTCACAGGCAGCTTTGGGGCTCTGTTTCCCTCCGGAGGATGGATTTAAGCCCGGCACGCATTCGGTGGTGACCAGTGAGTCATGATCGAATGAGTGAGAGAATAAAGGAGTGACCGATGGAGACACAAACCAGAACGCTCCTCACTCGGTGTCACTGGGGGGCCGTTTAGGGTTCCGGGGGACCGTCCCGGGTTCCGGGGAATAGCCCCGGGTTCCGGGGGACTGTCTCTCCAGCCGGGGTGGGAAACACTAACAGCGTCTAAGGCACGCACTGCGCTCACTGCGCAGACGCCGTCAGCAAGCGCTTTAAACATCATTCACTCCCCTGAGCTGTACGACAACCCCACGAGGGAGCTGTCCCCTAAGCCGGTCTTGGGAGGTGTCAAGAGGATCCCGAATCCGCCCGAGGGGACACAGCTAGTCCTAGAGTGAAGCTGGCGTCCAAACGGGCCCGTCCGCGCCTGGCTCCCCACACAGCTCAAGGTCAGGGCGAAGCCTCACAAAATCCCTGCCTCCAAGCACAGAGCCGGTGCTTCGACAGCCCTCCTTCCCCGACACGCGGCCCGGGGCGTGGCGCTGAGCCGCTGGCCCGCACCCACGGCCCTGTGTGCCTCTCCCCGGGAGCAGCGGGCGTCTTAGTTGGCATCGCAGGCCCCGACTTGACAAACTCTGAAAGTGGCACGGGGCGTTCAGACGCCCTGGTGGCTGCTCGCTCGCCACCCGTCACAGCGATGATCGTGCGCGTGTGAGGTCACCTGTGAGGTCACAGCGCGGGGGCCGTGGGGGCCCAGGCCGCGTGGGAGCACCGGTCGCCCTTTTAAATTCCTCTTCGGTGCGGCGCGCGTGAAGATTTGGTTTTGCTCCCACGTATGTCCCACAGCTCTACGAGCTGAAACCTACCCACTCACGGCGGCTCTGCCCAGGGTCTGCGCAGGCTGAACACAGCTGCAGAGGCCAGCACGGCCGCATGACCCCGGCGGGCCCCACCCCTGTCTCAGGGGAGCGGGGTGCCCCATCACCCCTGGAACTGGCTTGAAAATGATTTGCTGAGACACCGAGTGCCACCTCCCTTTAAGGAGAGGTCGCGTATCGCTCAGCACGTTTAAGGAACGTGCGTATTGAGGACACCCACCTCCACTCCGTTCAGAAGGTGCCGGAACTCGGGGCAGATGAAGGCGCTGCCCGCGTAGGCCGCGTCGATGTGCAGCCACACGTCCTCCTCGTTACCTAAGGGCCAGAGACGCCGTGTGAGTGCTCGGACGGAGGCGTGGGACGCGCAAGCGTGGGGGTGGGGGGTCTCGCGGCTGCGCTCCCTTCCCCACAGGCGCGGACGCCGGGTCAGGGCTCCCCTGGCAGCTGCACGAGCCCGGCGGTGGGTCCGGGGCACAGTGCGGGGGCTGGCTGCTGGGTGCCCAGCCGTCCCCGAGCTCTGCCGATAACACACATACTGCTCAGAACTGTTGTTTGCCTGTCTTTAGAAAACAGTCTTTAATAAATAGTGTGTTGGCATCGCCAAGCACTGTTCGTGTCCAATTTGCCCAAATCCTGAGTTTGGGAAGTTCAAGCCCATGAGGTCTGCGTTACTGCAAAGATGAAGGGAGGTTGGGAAGCCACCGCAATGTTAAGTGTTATTATGTTGCTATTGTAACATTGTACTCATAGGTGGCATCGTTTAAGATTATGTGTGATACTGTTACACGTATTGTAATACTGAGTGACCATCATGACGGAGGAAAGGCCCAAGGGGAAGGTCTACCAGATTCCCCGAGCACCCAGAACTTTCCCCAGAAGGAAATGCAAGCGGTACTTACACAGGGGACCCACTTCCGAGAGCCTGTCGAAGGAGCAGCAGGACGTGGTCCCCAGCGTCACCACCACCTGCAGAGTGAAGAGCGGACGTCCTTATAAGCCCCCAGGTGTGTTTCTGTGCATATCTGCAGGTTCGTCTGTGTGTGTGTCTGTGTGTGACAGAGTGTGTGCATATGTGAGTGTGTGAGTGTGTGTACGCGTGTGTGCAGAGTGCAGAGCAAGCACGCTGGCATTGGTGTGCACCCAGCCGAGCTGGCGCCCTCAGGACACTGTGGAATCTTCTAGAACAGCCTTGGGGTCGGCTCGGCCCCACGAGGGAGTCTGCCTGGGAGTGTCACTTTCCCCTCTGAACCTGCTGGTCCGGAAGAGGGGCGTGGCCCTCACAGGGAGATGCTCCCCAGGGGTTCGGAAGCAAGTGTGACGCCTGCAACAGCTCTTAAAGACGTGTCCTGAGCGAGCGCACGCGCGCGTCGTGACGCACGGGACTCGCGGCCGGGGCGGGGGCGCGCGCGTCGTGACGCACGGGGGCGAGCGTGTCGTCGCGCGCAGGTGGCGCGGACGCGGACCGCGCGCTCCCCCCCCTCCCCGGGTCCTTTGTGGCGCTGCGGCGACACGTGCACCAGTGGACGCGCGTCACCGCCGAGCACCGGGCCGCTGGCCCCTCTGGGCCCACGACGCTGTCCCGCCAGGGTCCACGCCCGGTGTCCTCGTATGGCCAGGGGGTTGCACGTTGCGGGACCCAGAACAGGTGCCGAGTTCAGACTCTCTGCAGGTGGCCAGAGCCCGCCGTGGTCCCCGAGGACCCTGCGCGCCTTGCCATGCAGGAACCGCGGAGACACTCGCGGGGGGTGAGGACGTAGAGTTGGTGCCCCATGCAGCCTTGACCAAGCCCTGCCGCGGCCGGACACCAGCGGAGGCCACGCTGGCTCCATTGCCCCGGCAGCCACCGCGTTTGGCCGGATAACCGAGGGCGTCGCCCAGAGCGGTCGGGCCTTGGCCTGGGCGGCGCCGTGTCCGCCCGGCGGGGTGGGTGGCTCGGCGGCCACGCCCTGGCCCTCTGCTCCACAGCCGTGTGGGCAGCCCAGCCACCACCCAGGCACCAGGGCTGCCCCGGGCCGCGGGCGCCCTGACGGCTCCGTTACCACGTGGGGTGCGGTGAGGCCCGCGGGTCGGGGCGCTGGCGCCACCGACAACACCGCCTTTCATGCAGAGTTCCCGGGAGCGGGACGCACACACATAGGGAAGGCCCGGGGCCGTGGGGCCAGGGGGCGGGGGCCGGGGGCAGGGAGACGGGGCCTGCGCCCCTACCTGCTGTCTGCAGGGGAGCGGGCGGGGCGGGCGGCCTCCGAGTGGCCGGAGTGGCCGGCGGGAATTATGTGGGGTGTCGGGCTGTCCTCGCTGCCCACTCCCAGGCCCCGGCTGACCAGGGCAGGGGGATGGCGACTGCGTGTGAGCGCCCCGTGGGAGGGGGGCTGGGGGGCTGTGGGCAGGCCTGCAGGGTCAGCAAGGCCCCGGATGTCAAAGCCTCAGAGAACAAAAAAGGGGCGATGAATAGCCGGACATTTAAGCCAAGCGCTTGGGACAAAAGGACCGGAGTCGGAGGCCAGCGCTGTCACCCAGCGGGGTTGCGGGGCTTGGGTTTCTACTCAAACACAAACGCGCCCGCGTGGTCGCCGCCTGGTCCACGGGGCCCCAGCGCCCCGCCCTGCAGCTCCGTGGGCCCTCGGGGCCCGGCTAAGCCTCTGCCCTCTGCATGGTTAGACGAGAGGTCACCGAGTGGGAGTTCAGGCCAGCGCCCTGTTTGTTCTCTGGCGCTTGCCTTTTCTTCCCACTATGAACCGAGTACAAGACGCTGTGCCTGTGACACCGGCTTTGCAGGCGGGACTTTCTAAATGCTTTGTCTCTGTCGTTCAAAAAAGAGTAAAAATTATGTAGTTAAAAAAAAAAAACACAGGATGATTCATCCGTCTTGATGTTGCTTATAATTTGTTTTCTGTTTTAAGAGCCTCTTAGAAAGGACGTGTCTGTCACTCAGCCGTCCCTTCATTGCACCTTGTTTACCTCAGTTAAATTCTAGTCGAATGAAATTAATGACATGCTTTTAAATTATATAAATATTAAATCTCTCCCTTCTTAAAACTGTTCTCTGTCCGTGCGAGCCTGGAAGGGTGTTGACCAAATGGCAATGTTTTTCTGTCTTAGGATGAGATCTTGGTTAATGTAAGCCTTTCTTCTTAGATTTTTATGCAATAGTTGATGTTTTATCTTTGGGCATGAAGCATTGTATTAAAAGGAGAAATCTCGCCTCGTCTGGGAGTGGCCTCGCTCGGAACTGAGCAGAGGTGACATTTCCTGAGTGCCGCGGCTGGAGCCTGGGCTTTGCACATACAACGTTCAGTCGTCACGACGGCCTCATGAGGTGGACCAGGTTGTGGTCCCTGCTTTGCACGGACCCCAGTGAGACTCCAGAGGTGGGTGGAGGACACAGAGAGGCAGGAGCGTGCCCAGAGGGCACGTGTCCTACCAGTTAAAGAGCCCAGCACTCCAGGCCTGGCCAGAGCCCCTTCTGACTGGTGCACGCCCCAGGCAGCGACCAGGGAGGCTGGTAGGAGTGCGGGGGCAGCCAGGCTCCCCCCACACCCCCGCCCCCAGGAAGCGCTGGGCTGGCCCCGCACGCTCAGCACGTACTAGGTGGCTAGAGTCAGCTCGTCCTGACTTCTCAGAAGCCACTCTGAGAAGACACCAAGCACCCGCTCCGCTCCAGACTCTGATTACCCTGGCTCGGCTCGGTGACACTAACCTGATTTCAGCCACACTGTGAAGGCGTAATCACATTTGTTCAGGGCGAGGGCAGGGAGCGCGCAGGCAGGCGCCCCGCCTCTGAGCGCCTGTGCCGCTCCTGCTGCCAGCCCCCCTCCCTTCCGGAGCCTTCTGCTGTGCCTCCTACCTGCGCCCGGCCCGCTCCGATGAGCCACCTCCCCGCAGGCCCCGTGGCCTGGCTTTCTCCAGGGGACGGCACCCATCAGGAGGAGGAAGAGAGGCTGCCACAGCCCAGAGCCAGCCTCCAGGTCCACACCTGCCATCTGCGCCCCTCGCGCTTGGCTCAAGCCGTGAGGGGCCTGCAGCCCCTCTGAGTTCATAACGGAGGCTGCGTGCACCTCAGAATTAAGCCTGCAGTTACAGTGCATGTGCAGGCTGACAACCCCCGGACGTGAGTCAGGGCCCCAGCTGTCCCCCGGGCGGGCCGGCCGGCCCCCGTCTCCGGCTCCGAGGTCCCCTGGCCACCCGTTTAAGACGACAGGTCGGCTGCGTTTCCTCGAGTGTCCTGTGTGCACCTTTGCTGTCCGTCAAAGCCGGATGGCTCCGACAGCTGGGAACCCCAGGGAGCGACAAGTGCCCATCGGAGCAGCGTCTCCCAGTCCTGGGCACACACGCAGACCTCGAGCTGCAGCGGACTGTCCCCAGAGGCTGGCTCTGTCCCTAGAGATTCATGAAATGGAACTGGGACGAGGCCCGGGCATCGGAACTTTTCCGAGCGCCCGTGATTTTGACGTGCAGCCAGGTGACACCCCGCCCATCTGCCACCGCACCTGGCGCCACGTGCTGCCACGAGCGTCATGCGCTCCTCGTGACGGAGCGTCTGCCAGGGCACAGCCCGACCACGTGGCCTCACTCACAGGAGCCGAGACGAGACCCTCAGCTCAGCAGAAGCCTGCAGGCCGCGCTTCTCCGCTCATGCTCAGAGTAACGCAGCAGAGGGGAAACTCCTGGACCCTCCCCGCAGCCTTCGCCAAGGAGAAGCGGGCGACAGCCGCCGAGCAGCCGGGGAAGGGGCCTGGCCCCCGGCCGGGCTCAGATGCTCCCGGGAGCCCCCCGGCAGCTCGTCCGCTGAACTCACAAAGAAAGGAATGAGGCCCGCGGCCCTGTCCTTCTCCAGGGCCTCCCGCAGGGCGGACGCACGCATGGCGAACTTGTCGTCGGAAGGGATGGTCTTTAGTCTCACTCCACCGATCAAGCTTGCCTTTTCCACGGAGGAGTGGGCCTGCAAGGGAAGCACAGGGGGGGTCACCTCATAGGGTCGCCGAGAGCCCGGCCTTGCAGAGAGCTCGCGCCCCTCCCGGCTGCCGCCGCCCCGGGTGGCCAGCCAGCCAAGGCCCCACCTGTCCCCGCCCCTTCGCTCCTGGAGCGTTTCGGGCACCTGGAGCCTTGCTTTTCCGTCTAATGAATCAGACGCTCAGGAGGGCAACGTGCTGGGTCGATACTTGTCACTTGTCGTTCATTAGTCTGATTCCAGGGTGAGCAGTGAGACCCGCCCAGACGTACCCCGGAAGCGGAGTTAGGACACCTGGGCTCCAGTCCGGGTCCTTCCCGCCACGTGGCGGCCACCTCAGTAAGCAGGGGCTCAGTAAACAGTGTTGGGAGCCAAGGAGCCAAGGACACAGCACCATCGCTGGGGGTGGGGCGGAGCCGTCCCCTCTCAGGGGCTCCCGGGAGAGCCAACCCACTGAGGTCACCGCCGCCCGCCCCGCGCCCGCCATCACTGTCTCCTTCCAGCGGTCGGCCTCCGGGGGCCTGGGCGGGCTCCCGCCCTTTCTCCGTGACCTTGGAGGCTCCAGATGAGCCTCCAGGGCCTCACGGGTACAGTGAGGAAAGAACAGACACCTGCCGGAAGCCTGGCTGCAGAATGACAAGCGGCGACGTGGCCCCCAGGACGGGCTCTGGATTTTTAAAGAAAATTTTAACTTTCAAACAGGCTGGTCGGCGGTCGCACAGTAGGTGTGCCCGTTTGCACAGTTCTGGAAACCGTGTGTCCCCCTCAGTCCAGCCATGCGCTGGCAGAGCGGCAGCACTCGGGGATGGGCACCCTCGCCCCGTCCGAGGGCGGACACCGGCCCAGGGAACGCACGTGCCCTGCCTGAGGTCACAACACTTAAAATAGTGGAGCCGAGCTGGGAGCCCCGGCGACCTGGGCGGGAGCCAGTGACGGTGGCGGCCGGGCCGGCCACAGTGATGTCACGGCTCGTTTACGTTCATCTTGCCTGAAGCCACGCCCCTGCTGGACAGGTGTCTGTGTCGGCGACACCTGAGGAACTGCTCTCAGGTTTTACACGACGCCTCACTGTCTCGTTTTGCTCTGACGTGACACCGAGCACCCAGATCTCACGACGGCACGGCTCCCAGCCCGCACACTCACTTGATCCGAGCAGTAGGCCACCAGCTTCTCCTGGACGGCGGCTACCGCCAGCCCCGGCGAGGCGGCCTGCAGGCGCCGTGTCACCTTGGTCCGGGCGGCCAGCAGGGAGATCAGGGTGCTTTCACTGGCACTGCCCTGCGGCAAGGAAGAGATGGGCGTCAGCGCCCAGCGGAGGGACCCGCGCCTGCACTGTGGGGAGACGGGTGGTTAACTCTGTGTTCTTCTGAAAAGGTGACTCTGGAATTGCAAAGTCCACGCTCGTTCGCAAAGACAGGCTCTGGACACCCGCGATGGCCCGTGAACGTTTATTATAACGTCCGCGCTGCATTGTCTGTTTTACGAAACGGAACGGCCCTTGGCACGTCCCGGCGGGAACCACGAGCCACGGGGACGGGGACGGGGACAGGGCAGGCGGGGCAGGCGGCGCTGCCCGCGGTCGGCAGCGGACAGAAGGTGACGCGGATGCCGCGCCCGCTTCGTTATCCCATTGAGTGCGTGACATGACCCTGTTTTCAGAGTGCATCACCTTTGGGTGGGACACGGATGCTCAGCGAGGCCCACTGACCCGCCCCGAGGCAGGGCTGGCGAGGGGCAGGGTTCGGGGAGCTGGTGTCTGTCCTTCGCAGGCTGGGGGTGTCCCCGCACCCCGGACGACTCCCCCCGTTCCCGTTCACCCCCACGGAGAATCAAGCACACCCTGGAAGTACCCCGGGAGCCGCACAGGGTTAACGCTGGGAGGAGGAGGCTCTAAGAGGTTCATTCCGGTTGACTCTGAGAAAGCAGCTTAGCGGGTTTGAGGGGCTGACTTTTCATGTGGACAGGCTCCCCCCACCTCCCCGGCCCTGAGTGCCGAGCCACGCTCCACGGAAAGGCTTGGGGTCACCGTGCGCTCCGTTGGGGGTTTCCGGGGGCTGTGTCCACGGGTGGAGCGAAGGGTCCCCTCCTTCCGGCAGCAAAGAGCGATTCTGAGAGGTTCCCAGGGACACACGTCGAGGGCAGCAGGATCGATCCCGGCCGCCTCCCTGGGGAGCGGCCCTGGCCGGGGGAGGGGCAGGGGCACCGAGCTGGTGCAGGGAGCATAATGACACCTTTGCTGCACCCGGCAGACAAAGGTTGCCATGGCGAGCCCGCGGAGAGGCAGCGAGCAGCACTGGCAGGTGCGGGGCTGGGTCTGAGGCGGGGGCAGAAATGGCCCTTCAGCTCCTGGGTGTTCAAGTGTCACCCCGCACGCACACACGCACACGGCCGGGGGCTGGCGTTTCCTCCACAAGAGTGTTCACGTCCAATTAAGAGACCATTTTGCAGCCCTGTCTGTGCAGCTCAGAGGATGACTCGCCGTGTGACCTGGACGCCGGTCCCCGCTTACATGCCCAGCCCGGCAGCTCTGAGGGACTCGGTGTCCCCGGCGGCTGGGGCCCCATGCTGTCAGGCCGTCATCAAGGTCGGGGCCTCACAAATGACAGACAACCTGCCCTGTCCGCTGGGAAGGGCAGCCTCTGGCTGTGCGCGCGCGCGCACACACACACACTCACACACACACACACACGTCAACTGTCCTTGACCAGCTAAGAGGGCCGCCAGGGGAGCGTGCTGGACCCTGGGCCCAGAGATCCAGGATGCACCGATGCCCGGGTTTCCGCGGTCTCTGGCCCGTGGGATTGTCTTCAGGGAAAGGGTAACACATCGGGGCCCACGCCGAGGTCAGGGGCGAGCTGGTCCCGGGCTCGTGGCCCGCCTCGTAGCGGCGGGAGGGGCTGCTGCTAAGGCCGCCAGCCTCGGGCCGGCAGGGCACGTGGTGCCCCGTCTCCGCGGGGGGCGTGGCCCGGCCGCGTGGCCGTGACCAGGCGGGGCCGTCCGGGAGCTGAAGCACGTGCGTGGGGGCGGAGCCTCGTTGCTGGCGCGTGCGGGTTCCAGCCCGCGTCACGGCACCGGGCGGACGCTCTGCTCACACCACAGCCGGGTCTTCCCGTGGGCGCCCCGTTCAGAATCCGCGACGCGGGGCGGGAAGGCTGCGCGGCAGGAGCGGACGGAGGCCGAGGGCCTGGGCCGGGGGAGCCCTGCCCGTCGCAGCCCTGCACGGCCTGCTCGCAGAGCGGGTCTGGGGGCCCCGCGTGGGAACACCCCAAGGGCCCACCTGAACGCAGCCCCTGGACCCGCCCTGCGTCCCACCGTGAGGGGCAGGGTCAGGCTCCTGTGGGGACCGGCACGGCCTGGCTGGGGCCGGCAGCGTGAGGGGCCCCCTGAAAGATGTCCACGACTTAATCTTGGCGCCTGTGACGAGTCACCTTCCATGGACGAGGGGATCTTGCTGATGCGATTTCGTTAAGAGCCTCGGCACGGAGATTAGCTCGGCTTATCTGGCTGGACCCAGGCTAAGCGCAGCGCCCTCAAGACTGGAGAGCCGCCTGCGGCCGGAGGGGCCCGTGAGCGTGGCCGCGCGGGACGGGCGGGTCAGACGGACGCAGCCTGCGGGCTCTGGAGACGGGGCGGCCGCGGCCACCGCCACGGGCACGGCCACGGGAGGCGGGAAGCTTCCAGACCCTAGAGACGTCAAGGGGACACTCGCGCCTGCAGCCTCGTGTGTGTGGCTTGATTCTCGCCCGGCGGGGCCCACGTCGGGCTCGTGACCGACAGACACTGCGGCGAGGGGTCCGCTTTGGTTTAAGCCACTAACGTTCGCTGCAGCCGCCACAGGAAATGGACCCTCGGCGCCAAGAGCCGGGTCTGGTAGTGGGGTGTCCAGACCGGGAGATGGGAGCTGGCTCCTGGGTTTGCTCGCCACACCCGCCGGCGGGGGGACCCATGGCTCAGGGTTGTCACGGGGGAGGGGACGGTGGGCAGAGCCACGCGGCCTTAGCCAGTCCCCGGAGCATCTAAAACACCCTTTCTCCCTGAATAAGCAGCACTTCCCAGCACTGTCCTCGTAGACGTGACATGAGCGAGGACACGGCACGGATGTGACAGCCCCGACAGCCCGCAGGCCCCTCCGGACGACGGGGGTGAACAGTCCATGTCGTCTTGGTGGCGTTTGTGCTGCCAATGCCAGTGGGGCGGACGTGCCACCGTGCCCGTCACCGTGTCTACCGTGTCTGCCGTGTCCCCTGACGCACGCCAGGGCCCACGGTGCCTCCCAACGGTGCACGTCGAAGGGACAGAACGAATGAAATCGGCGCCTAGGAAGGGCAGCTCCTGGCTCCCACGACGGAGCTTCTGGAAACTTCGAGGCCCGTGGCCGCAGCGGCC